>PVKA01005322.1:0-91498 GCA_004027165.1 Ctenomys sociabilis
GATTGGTACTGTTTCATAAAAATCTTCAATGACCTTTTAAATAAGTGTTCATCTAATATATTTTATATAATCCTGCATAACTGTCACTTTTTAAATTTTATTTATTTATTTATTTAAATTTTTTTTTTTTGTCTTTTTGAGACAGGGTCTCACTATGCAGTTCAGGCTGGCCTTAAGCTCACTTTGTAGCTCAGGCTGGGCTTGAATTTACAACAATCCTCCTGCCTCAGCCTCCGGAGTGTTGGGATTACAAGCATGCGCCACCACGCCCGGCATAACTGTCACTTTGAGAGCTCTTTATTGTTCATTCAGGAGCATACTGCAACTTCTCATGCCTTTTGAATTATGCTCTTTGTTATTTACTATATGCTATGTCTGGAGGTATTAAAATATTTCAAGTTTGTATAACTAGAAAATATTTTAGTTTTAGTTTTCAAAGGTATGTTTGCTAAGTGTAAAATTTAAAGAGGATATTTTTTTTCTTCGAGTCCTTTAATTAGTCTAGTTTCTTACACACTTGGTCCTTTTTTTTTTTCTTTCTAATGTAAAAGATGCTATTTAATTTTGTTCTTCCATAGCTAATATTTTTATGTATATGCTTTAACCATTCTTTTCTTTATAATAAGTTTTGGACACTTTCATTTTTGTGTATCTTGGTATGATTTCATTTAAATTTCTTGTAGAAAAGGTTCATTTTTCTTGGAAATGTGGTATTATAAATTGAACTAAATTCAGAAATATTAAATCTTTAAATATTTATTACCTACTCCTTTCTACTTTGAGAATTCCAATTATATGAATATAAAATAAGAAAGGAGCAGTTAACGCTTAGAACTTTTGTTTTTACTCTAATTTTTTTTCCTCTCTTGAATTTCTTATAACTTCTTAGTTATTGTTCTTTTAAAATAAAACTTATACCTTTATATTTGGTAATCTGAAAAACTAATTTGTACATAGCATCATGTAATACAGCAACCATTGATGGATTTCTATTACTTTGTTTGGTGAAATCCTATTACTTTGTTTGGTGAAATCTTATATCATGTATAATGCTGTATTCTTTAAAAATATTCTTTAAAAATAATAATAATAAAAAAAAAAAAACAAGGTCACACACAGCGTCTGGAGGCTGATAGAACCCATACGCCTCCTCCCAGAAGCAAAATCCACAGGCAAAACTCAGCCTGTGGCAGTGCCCGACCATCTGCCCTATGTGACCAGAGCTTCGAGGCTGAGGGTAGACAGGAAGGAGCTCTGTGAGCCAGGCTCAGGGTCCACACTGCTCCAGCACAGGCCCTGATGGTGGCTGCAATGACAATACCTCATGAAAAAAGGATCATGACAGTGAGCTGGGCACCGCAGGCAGGCGGGGTGGGGACAAGGCAGGATGGCCTCTCCATGGCCCCACCAGGGCAGCGCCCCAGTGACCACAGCCTTCTACTGAGCCTTGCTTCCCCTCCCTGTGACCACGGGGTGCCCAGGGCCCCCTGCAAACACAGCATGAGCTGAACCCTCGTGACTTTGGGGAAAGCCAATGTGGCAGCCATGACAGTCAGGAGGACCTCGCTGTCCTTGGCTGGACTATGCTGTCACAAAGCAGATTCCTGCAGACACAGCCCTTGAGTTCACTGGAGGCCCTGGGCTGAGGCTTCTTGGCTTCCATGGACTGTCCTCAGACCTATCCACGTGCCAGCTTCAGAATGCCTGTGTTTAAATTCTATCAATCAGTGCCACCCATCTACTACCTTATAGCACCAGCACCATATACCTCTGCACCAGCCACAGATACTGGGTGTGGTGGTACACACTTTTAATCTCAGTGCTGGAGAGGCTGAAAACAGGAGGATCACTACAAGTCTGAGCTAATAAAATAAAAATACAAGTTGTGCGACCAGAGATGTACTGAGTAGCACAGCGCCTGCAAGTGCAAGGACCTAAGCTCAATTCCCAGTACCAAAAAAAAAAAAAGTATTATATAATTTATCACAGAATCAGAAGAAATTAAATAGTTAGGTGTAAACTCAAGAAAACAAGTAAAGCCTGCGCATGGAAAACCATAAAACAGAAGAAGAGAAAGAACAGCAAGTTAAAGGAGGGAGTGAACCCTGGTCAGGAGGCGGGAGTGCCATCCGGCTCAGCACATGCACACACCGGGACCCACAGACAGGCTGCAGGCACACAGCTCCTGGTTTCTGGCAGGAGTGATGCTGGGGCTCAGAAGCAGAAAGTCACCTTTCAAACAGTGCTGGCTCAAAGGACATTCTCAAGTAAAACATAAGAATCTCTTATCGCAAACAAAAGTCGATTATAGGTTTGAAACACAGGAAAACAGTAAGGCTACTGGACTATGACACATGACCTCAGGGCAGGTGACATTTCTCACACACCCCAAGCCACCAGGAGGAGACTGAAAACTGGAGTGTGTTATATAAAGGTCTACTCTCTAAAAGACAGCAAGCAATCCAGGACATACATAGATGTCATGTTACATGTTTCCCAATTATTCACCTTTGGTATTCACAAATGGAAGAAAAAAAAACCCTGAGGAGCACAATGAAAGAGGACACGTAGTGATGAGCAGCGTCAGGTGGCCATGGAATGTGCGCTCCCATACACGGGCCGCTCCACACACAGCATATTGGTGCAGTGAGCCTTTTATTTATTTATTTTTAAAGCAAAACCTGGCAATATTAAGCACTGGCAAAGATCAGAAAGAAAGTGGTATTCCTGTACTACTGCTGGGGAAGTAAACTGTTCAGTACTTTAAACAATGTTACCTACAAAAGCTGAGAGCATGGGGCCAGGGAGAAGGCTCAGTGGAATACGTGCTTCCCTGAATTCAATCCCCAGTTCCGCAAAAAAAAAAAAAAAGAAAGCTGAGAGCAGGCCCGGTGGAACGATGCTGCGCCCCACACAAGCCAGGGTTCTGCACAGGATGCGCAGCGTGAGGAGCACAGGGGCCGCGCCAGGGACGAGAGATGTCGTTGCCATCACAGCCTCACGCTGGGAATTACTCAGTGCTTACCAACAGTGGGACAGAAAAACTGTAATGCTTTCACAGAAGGAAAGGAAATAAACCATAGGAGAAACAGATGAAACGTGTAATGACACTGGATCAAAGAGGCCAGTTACAAAGACTACATGCTGTATGTCTCTGCTTATATAAAGCTAAGAAAGCAGCAAAACTGTGGTAAGAGGAGTTAAGACAACACACAGACTTCCTGTTCTCTGTTCTTCTCGACCCAGGTGTTGGACAAGGACTGGGCACAGTCATGGCCACTTTATGGAAACCACTAAGCCACGCACCTGTGATCTGTGTGGGTTGCTCTACAGAGACTTCAATGGGGATTATTTTTAAAAAGCAAATGAGCACATCCTCACCAATTAACAAGCAGTACAAGCTGAGAATCTAAGCCAGGAGGGAGACTTTCACGTGAAACCTCAATAAGTGCGAGTGTAGTGTGGCCTTAGAAAAGAACAGCAGCTCAGAAAACCCAGAAGGAAATGATAGATACCGTGGCTGTCACGGGGAGGGCTACTCACTGGCCAATGGAGACACCGCATGCATGGGGCAAAGGCAGGAACCCTGAGGACCCTAAAAATGAGACGGGGCCAACCTCAAGGAAGACCCCTCAACCGAACCAGATGGGCAAGAGAGCTGAGAGGCAAAACTCAAACTCTTAAAAGAAAATGCTAGACAATAACACAAGGACATCACTTTGATCAAGAGTACTTTATCGAGTCAAAAGCAAAACAGTTCTGCTCCCAGGTTGATGAAGAATGGCAAGATATTCTGCTGCAGCACATTTCTCCACAGCAGGGCAGGGCTACGATGATGTAGTCACACCAAGGATCATACACGACAGACCAATGTGAAGCATGAAAATCAAAGGAAATGCCCTGCTGGAAACCACCACAGACAAAACAAAAAGACAAAAGTGAAGTAGTGGCATCTAGACTATATTAAGGAACTCTTATATATTAAAAACACAAAACAACAGAAAAATGGGCAAAGGATGGGAAGAAGATAAAGAAAGAAACCCAAGCCAGAGAGCCTGTCACTAATCTGGGTAAGGAAAACAGAAACAGTGGCCCTGTTTGGGTGGGGACCCTACAGCTCCTCCTGAGGATTGCCTGGGAAAGCACCAGGTAAGGAAGGCTCCAGAGAGTGGAATCAGTCCTCCAAGAGATGCCTGCACACTCACGAATTTACTGTGTGCTACTTTGGGGCCAAGAATGGGAAACTATGGGGCCACTCAACTGTATGTGAGTCAACAGGGTGGATAGGTACACCTGGAAACAGCACTGCAGGACAGAGCACTGAAGTCCACCACCTAGTGGTGCAAGGATGAAAACCAGTTGGGCTCAGAATCCGAAGACTGCATGATAGGAACACGGAGGCATGGGACAGGGACCTAGAGATGGAGGCAGTGAAAAGAATAAGACATGTTCTGTCCACGCACCCATCTACTGTGCGGTGTGGGCCTTCTGCCCGCAAATACACACTGTAATAACGAACATCAGACAACTGACCAGCTCTGCATGCTGGGGAAAGTGGTCTTGCAGGTCAGCAGGAGGGAGGATCGCAGGCTGGAACAGTGGATGTTGCTGCCACACCACAGCTGGGAGCAGGAGTTCCAGGCTGCTGCTCATGGTGTGGCATCTCCATTCACCAAGGGAAAAATCACACAGGGACCAACAGCCCAGTGGGCACCATCAAGTACCACATATGGCCAACAATCACAGGGAACCCAAAAGTATGCACAGGTTTTACACATTCACACATCACTTAACATAGATTAAAACAAAGAATAAAGAAACGAGCACAGTGACTCTTGGAAAGGATGGTGATAGGTTCTGGCCCAAGGACAAACTGCTAAATTATCATGGCCCTGGTACAACTCAGCTGAACCCCAAAAACAACAGCGTATCTTCCCAATGCCACTCCCTCCTTCCTCACTGTAGTCCTGGATACCTTGTCCCAGCACACACGTGAGCTTCCAATCAGCTCCTTGTGTGTCACTAAACCTGCCCCTCCAATCCAGCCCCTACCAAAAGTCCGTAACATTTCAGCCTCCTGGCCTCAGGTCAGAGGGTCTACCCAGCTCCCTTGAACTCTCCCATGTCCTCCCCAATAAAGTCCTTTTTCTATCCTTTTCTTTTACTTCTACTTCCTTTCAGCACTGCCGAAAAACCGAACAGATGGAATATTTCTCCATTTTCTGAAAACCTCTTCAATCTCTTTTTTCAGAGTACCATAATTTTCACTGCATAAATCTTTTATGTCCTTTGTGAGGTTGATTTTTAAGTATTTAATTTTTTTGGATATTATTGTGAAAGGCAACTTCTCTCTCAGTGCATTGTTTTTCTACAGAAATGCTACTGATTTTGAGGTGGTGACGGTATCCTGCTACGTTGTTGAATTTAGTGATTAAATCTAAGACTCTTGATGGAGTTTTTGGAGTCTTCTGTGTAGAGTATCATGTGTCATCTGCAAATAATGATAGTTTCATTTCTTCTTTTACAATCCTTTTTCCCTTCATTTCTCTATCTTGTTTAACTGCTCTGGCTAATGCTTCCATAACTATATCGAATAGGAGTGGAGACAGTGGATATCTTTGTCTTGTTCCTGATTTTAAAGTGAAGACCCTCACTTTTTGTCCAATTAGTATGATTTTGGCTGTTGGTTTCTCATAGATGGCTTTTATCAGGTTAAGATATAGGCCATCTATTCCGATTATCTGTAGGGTTTTTAATCATGAGTGAGTGCTGGACTTTGTCAGGAGCTTTTTCTGAATTTATTGAGATGATCATGTGGTTTTGTTCTTGGTTCTATTGGTGTGGTGTATTACATTTATGGATTTGCTTATGTTGAACCATCCCTACATTCCTGGAATGAATTTCACTTGGTTATGATGTATAATCTTCCTGATCATTTGCTGAATTCTATTTCCTAATATTTTATTACATCTTCATTCATTAGCAAGATTGGCCTACAGTTTTCTTTTTTGGTTGGATCTTTCTCTGGCTTTGGAATCAGAGTAATACTTGCCTACAGGAATGAGTTTGGGAGAACTCAACTAGAGAACATAATCTTAAGTGGAATAAATCAGACCCAAATGAGCAAACATTGTAATAATGTCTCCTTAGTGTGAGAACCTGAAAGAGAAAAACGGAACCTGAAGGGTTCAACAGATACAGGGAAAAGGGAATGAACTTTGATTCAAAGGAAAAAGTTAAGGGGCCAGGGAGATGGCTCAGTAGAATAAGCACTTGCCTAGCAAGCATAAGGGCCTGAGTTCAATCCCTGGTTCTGAAAAAAAAAAAAAAAAGTGCTGGGGAAAAAGTTATGGAGTTGAGGAGGACAGGAGAGGAGAGTGGGGGAAAGATTTATCTGTGTATGTAAGCAAGATAGTTTGGACAATGTTACTGTGCATTTCTGCTGATCTGTGGAAAAGAGACCAGAATTTCTTACACATTTCTTTCTTCTTCCAATTTTACATACATATATCTGGTGATATAAATAATTAGAAGATAACACTATGTTTTACAACAAATACTGTGAAATTCATATTATTTTGTTAAGTGAAGTTCTGTATCACTTATAATTATTTGTTTTAATTCTAATTTATACTCTCTTTAAAAAATAAAAAAAATAGGGTCAGTAAGATAGCTCAGTGGACTAAGCACTTGCTTAAGCAAGTGCTGGGACCAGGGTTCAATCCCAGTACCACATGCTGTATCAGCCCCACCCCTGGCACGTGCTGAGCCAGGGAACAAATCCGGGCACGTTGGTGCATGCCTGGAATCCCAGTGCTAGGGGGTGCTGAAAACAGGATCACTATGAGATAAGCTGCACAGTGAGACCCTGTACCAAATACATAAAATGAAAAAATAAATAAATAAATAAATAAATAAATAAATAAATTAAAAAATAATAATAAAACCTAACAGATGATGTCTGAGTTACTTTTCTCTCATTGCTAAGACAAAGTACCTGACAGCCAAAATTAAGGAAGGAAAGGTTTATTCAGCTCAGTTAGTGGAGGTTTCAGTCCATACTCAGCTGGCTCCAAGGCAGAGGGGCACATGGGCAGCAGTTCACGGCAGCAGAAAACCAGCAAAGAGCAAAAGGGAAGAGCAGTGGCTGTGGTGGCTCGCAAGCCTCTCCCTGGTTCACATTATACTCAAGCTATCCATCACAGGGCAGGAGTGGCCCTCACACCCTTTATCCCAGCAGCACTCATACCATAATTCCAGCAACAGGCACACCCAAAATCCCAGCACTGGACCATGAGTTAATCAGGAACTCTCGAAGCCTGCTCCAGCAACTGCACGATGCTGTGGGGAGACAACTAGACACAAACCCTAACAGATGTCTAAAGAGACGGTATTTCACATTCATCAGATCGTAATGAGGTTGAAAAGTCAAACTACACATCAAAGGCAGCACGCAAGTCCTGGACAAGGCAGGAACTGTTCGCACGAGTCAGCAACACCTTCTTAAGCACCTCCCATCTGCTAGGCCCGAGTGCTCACTGATATTTGGAGCCAGCATGGAGGGGCACACTTGGGAGGCTGGGGCAGGAGGGCTGCCAGAAGACTGAGGCCACCTTGGACTACATAATGAGTTCAAGGCCAGTCTGGACAAAACAGCAAGACCCTGCCTGGGAGTGGTAGGGAGACATTTAGACACTGTTCTGTGGTGCTGCTTACACCCATAACAGATACAAACCAGAAATGATCTAATTGTCTGTTAGGAAAATGAGTAAATCTACTTGTATAAGTATTAAGATAATTATGTATAATGCAGAATATATGGGATGGGCTTAGGAGGGCATTCACACACATTTTAGAAATAAAACAAGTATCTCTTGCTAATAAATACACATGTGAGAGGGCAGCAAGTGCCACAAAGGGCAGTGGACACCACTGTAGAGGCTGCCAGGCGGAGGGAGAGGCTGAGGCGCCCAGCAGTGCCTGCACTATGCACGTCACTTCTGGCCACGATGCCCGTCATGGTCACACATTCTCTGTGCCTCATTTGTTGAAAATATTATGTAATTAAATATCAAATGAACACGATGTGTTTATGCATCACTCATCACCATGAACAACTGAATGATTCTCTACAAATGTTCTTACACACTTTAAAAGAAGAACTCCTGGAGCCAGGGAGATGGCTCAGTAGAATAAGCTCTTCCTTGGCAAGTGCAACGGTCTGAGTTCAATCCCTGGTTCCGCAAAAGAAAAAAAAAAAAAAAAAAAAAAAAGAAAGAAAGAAAAAGAATTCCCTAACTTCTCAATGGTGTGTTGTCCCAGGAACATTGGAAATGAACACCATACAACAACGAGCTCCCGCAGTAAAGGCGCACTGGAGGCTGGGGCGCCACATGCCTGGTCCCCGAGCTGCACCGCATTGTGGGGGTGCAGCCTGGAGCACACTGGCAACCATGGACACTGGCACCACGGCTGGGCAGAGGTCGAAGGCGGTGGCTCCTCGGGCATGACCCACTCACTCCTGCCATGCTGTCAGAAGGCACATCTGTACCTGATGTCAACTTGGCTTTTTCACTCTGTGAGAATTATGATCTAAGCATTTATAAATCTTTGAGCTCAACAGCCTTCAGAGGACAGAAGGCAATGATGTGCAGAGTGAGAAAAATGGAGCTCCATTTTCAGCGCTGTTATTAACTAGCTGTGCCTCCCTTTCTCATCTGGAAGACTCAACAATACAGAAGTCTCTGCTTTCTGTGAGTTTTCTGAAGTTTAAAATAAGAATAGGCAAGATTCGCACTAATGGTGATTGGACAGGATATTACATCGGCTTCTAGTACTATGGTCATCCACTAGGAAAATAATTATTGAATTTTTGATATAATTCAGGTATAAAAAATAAGATAAGTAAACAGCTATACTCTCAATTTACTGATAAGAGACATCTGCTATAATAATGTCTGTAAGTATAATATCATGTATGCACCTTGTACGATACCAAAACAGTATGAAAACAGTTTGCAATGTATTAATTTATCAAATCTGTCTTGTTAAGGTGTCTTAAAACCATCTGATTAATATTTGTACTTCAATAAAATAAAATAGAATAAGAATAGGGCTGGCAAGATAGCTTAGCAGTCTAAGCACCTGCTTTCAAGTGCAGGGACTGGGTTTGATCCCCAGCATCACATGTTCTGCTGGCCCTGCCCTTGGGCTTGCTGAGCCAGCCACTGACACTGGACATAGTGGTGCATACCTGTAATCCCAGCTCTGGAGAAGCTGAAAACGAAGGATCACTACGAGTCCAAACTGCGTAGTGAGACTCTGTACCAAACATAAAAAATAAGTAACAACATATATTAAATAAGTAAATATGAAATAAATAAGAACATATATATTCCTCTGAGTCTATAAATGCTTCAACTGTGTTTTTGTTTTGTTTTGTTTTGTTTTTAAATTTGTGTATTTGGTACAGGGGCAGCCTCCCCAGCGCTGGGGTTACAGATGTGTGCCACCACACCTGGATTTCACCTGTTTTTGTAAAACGTTACTCTTAAAAACAAGATATGTCTGGCAGCCACCTTGGAAGGGAGAGAGACCAGAGACAGCAGACTGAAGTACGGAGACAGCAGCAGAGTGCACACAGGAGAAAGAGCACATAGGACCTGCACAGGGCAGGAAGTGCCGGGCAGACCTCACCTGGCACAGGAGAATCAAGATGATATGGGCCACATGCCTGCTAGGACTCTGGGCAGTATGGCAGTTTGCTTTCGCCACTGTCAGAGACAGTGGTACTAGGGTAGATACATTCCTGTTCCTTTTCTATTTTTGAGTCAGGGTCTCACTACGCAGTTCAGGCTGGCCTCAAACTCATGGTGATCTTCCTGCCTCAGCCTCCCGAGCCCTAGGGTCTCAGGTGTGTGACATTACACTGGGTTTATTTATTCCCATGTTAGACATGAGTAACTGGAGGCCAGGAGGAGCAGAATGCCACACCCAATGACACAGAGCTGCTAAGCAGAAGAGCTAGGATGTACCACGCAGCTCCCACCAACAGGCATCCAGAAGGACGCTTGTCAGCGAGGGAACCACTGAGGCAGGGCTCAGCTGTGGTCTGGCACTGGAGACACTATGCTCTGGTCAGCCAGGAGGTACCCTGGCAGAAGGTATGTGATGGAGAAGAGAGGCCAAGACCATCATGCTCATTTCCAAGGCCAGCAACAGTTACTTCTCTGCAAATGATGCCTCTTCCCCTGATGAGCACTGGCACTGCCATCCACCCTCAAGATGATCATGACAGTGATGGGGTCACTTTCCCTGGGGGAAGCCACTGCCCTAATAGCTCCCACCACAGCTGTGCACCCTCAATACAAGGTAAGTGAGGGACAGAACGGGAATAGGCAGCGGGGAAAAGCAGGATGTGGTTGGGTGCATGCAAACCCCACCCTCCCCAGAGCTGCCCACAGTAGTGCCACTGCTCTGAGAGCAGCCGGGCATGAGGCCCCTTGTTAAGGACGAGGAAAGCAGGGCCCAGCATGGTGCAGTAAGACGGTGACCTGTTCACGATGACTGGGAAGCCATGCAGAACAGGACTGGGTTTATACCTCCAATCATCAACATCCTGCTGTCCCCAGGTACCAAAATGTAGTACAGGACAAGAATTTCAAACATAGCTAAAATACAGTAATTATTTCTGCCTAAGGTGACAATGACAGACTAAGGCACAAGTGGTATATTGTTGGGCCTTAAAGGATGAATCACCATTAACAGTCCTTCCAATGCTCACCTAGGTCCTGGGCTCAGGACCTAGGTGCTATAGTATGGGAAAAGAGACTTCTTCAGGATCCATGTGAGGGATCTAGCCACAGAACACAGCTAAGCTCCAAGTTCAGGCTGGCTACGATGTGTGTTACTGCTGTCCTGCTTGGCAAGTGGGTGCGGGGGTCGCCAGCTTCTAAATACTACCCACATTAGTCTTAATCCTTACAAAGCCAGGACAAGCGCTTCTGGGACAGCCAAAATGTCTGAAATCAGGAAAGCTCGCCATCCTCTTCACCAGTGTCAGGCACTCCTGTGTCACATGTCACACACTATTCAGAGGCTGAGGAGGGTCAGGCAGTGAGTGAGGCAAGGACACCTGAGTGGTGGCTGTCAGGGGTCTGGAGATCCAGGGGCTCTCCAGATGCCCCATTTGACTTCCTTCCCTTCCCTAACTGCCTTTATCAATTCAACTTATGTTACTTAATTTAAACAAAACAAAAAAACATATCATCAAAATCTAAACATGCTATCAAAAACCCATCTATGAGAAAGCCATTAGGTTTAGTAAGGAAGCCAGCATGGCAGAGTAGAGACCACAGTGCTTGCAGTGAGATGGCTCAAGCAGGCTGCTTCAATGGGTCCCTAGGCTAGAGTTGTGCCAGGGTGCTGAGCTCTGAGCCCCAAGGTGGCCCAGGGTCAGCACCCAGACTGATCTCTCAGCCAGCCTCTGCCTTCTCCCAGCCCAGCGCACAATCAAAATGCCACCAGCATTTGTGTCTGGGAAGTGAGCAAGGCTGAGAGACACTGACTTCCTGAGATGAGGTCTGTGTTTTGGGTGAGTTGTGCTACGCAGCTTCCAACTGCAGTGACAGACATGGCACCAGCAACGGAAGGAGGAAGGATTTTCCTGGCTCGCGGTTCATAGGGTACAGCCATGACCTGCTGGTTCCAAGGCAGAAATGTGGGGCAGGATAGCTGCGCACCGCACAGTGGTCAGAAGCAGGGCCAGGGCCAGAGACAGGGCCAGGGAGAGGGCAGAGAATGAGCAGGTGGGGATGGGGCTGGGGCTGGGGCTGAGAGCACACCATCCAGCTCGTGCCCCCCCCCCCCCCAGCCACTATCTGAGAGCAAGGTTAGCTGATTCATCAACACATCAGTCATGAGGGGCAGCACAACCTCCCTCCCGGCCCCCGTGACCCAATGCCCCCTCACCTATGAGTACACGAGCTTTTAGGGGGACATTCAGATCTGAACCGCAACAGGAGTCCAAGACTAGCCAACCTGGGCCACCTTTGGAGAGTCCCCTCACAGGTGTGAAGAGCACTACACTACATGATCTGGAACTTCCTGCCTAGTGTTATAGGACAAACATTGTTCAAACTGTGAAACCTCAATAGAACATCTGAAAAAGTAACATTTTATGAAGTGAAAAAAAGGTAAAATCATAGGGTAAGACCTGGAGCCTGCTGGAAGCTTCCAGCTAATCTTTCCCTACAAAGTGGATTAGGCTCTTGCTATGTGTCACAGTGTGTGACAGACATAAGGATCACACCCACATGAAAGTACATAAGCCCTGCTCTCTTCCAGCTTACAGTCTGTGTGAAATGCAGCCAGAAGAGTGCCACTCAACTTGGCCGGGTGACTAGGAGGGCGTGGAATCAGGTGGCTACCTGTGCTGGTGAAGGAGGGCCTCTCACAGGGGCACACACCACTGAGCATGGAGTGGCACTGCAGCTGGAGGGGGCCAGAGGCAGTACGGTGTGGGAGGTGCGGGGGCGGGGGGGCTCCAGGTGGCCAGAACATCCGCCAGCTCCAAATGGTGCGGAGTAAGCCCAACATGGGAAGGCCAGCTCACGTCCCAAGGGGACAGTGACCTGACAGGCTGAAGGGTGCAGCTCGGGGTGCAGATGATTAGGAGCAGAGGACTGTCTGACCAGCAGATGCCTATATGCCCAGTGGACTGGGGACGGGAATAAGGAAAGGAGAGCTCAGAAGTTTCCTGCCATGAAGGGACAGTGGCATGAAAAGTCCGCTCAGACACACACCCAGGATCTCACCTGCCCTCTGCGTGTGTGAGGGGCCATGTCTAAGGCAAACAATTATCAAAAGCAGCAAGGCCACCACACAGAGGGGATTCTTTCCAAGGTCTGCGTTACATATTAGTAACATAATGTATTCTGGAGCGAGTTTTCATACTGAATTCTTTCTCAACACTAATCCTATATATAAACTTACTCACCAAAAAGTAGAATGCACCTCACCATAGCAACAACTCCATATTGACTCCTACTCAAGTTAGAAAAAGCCTATGCAAAAGAAGTGAGTTTTTGGAACATTCTTGGTGTCTGTTAGAAAAATTCTCTCCACTTGTTTTGTAATGATTCAAATATAAGCATTCAGAGTTTCTTTAAAATGTCCTGTAATTAGAAGGCTGTTTTAGCTTTTCACATCTTCCTTTACTCAACAACATAATACCTTGTTTAAAAGAAAGGGGATAGCGAATGAAAAAGGAGAGAAAACAAAGAAACAAAAGCAATCAATGCTGAGAGCTCAGGCAAGGGGGCAGGGGAACCAGGGCAGAAGCAGTAGTGATTTATACAGTTAAATATAAACCAAGCTCCCAAATACCAGTCCTGTTTCTTTCTCAAGAAAAGCTGTATCCTCTCGAGAGTGATGAGAACTAAAAAAGACCTCTCTCATGCTCACACAGGCCTCTGTAGAGACTGTGTCAGGACTAACCAGGACTCTATTGACCAACTTGCTCAATGAAGTAAGCAGCAAACAAGTTTTCTAAATGGGAAAGAACAGGTATACAGAAACAGGGTTTGGGGCACTGTCAGCACCCTAAAATTCCAGCTCTGAGGATGAGGTGATAGGAGGGTGCTGGGAGTGTTGGGGTCCTGAGTGTTCAGCAGGGCTGCCCCACTCCAGGATGTAAGGATCCTGAGCACCAGAAATGGCCCTCACCAGGCCCTGCTGCCAGGATCTCTAGAGGACGGGAAACTGCTACAGTTCACACAGTGCCAGACTGCAGCATGGCACCACAACAGCGTGAGCAGAGGGGCAGCACGTGATAGCAACAGGTACCAGGCGATACAGGTGCCTCCCCTCTCCTCCTCCAGGATAAAACACGGACCACACTGCAGCCAGGCACTTCTCGGCCTTGCCCACAGATCCCACACATCAAGCACATGGGTCCCAGCTACCCGGCCTGTGCAGCCCAGCCACATGTAGTACCAAAAAAAGCAATATCCTTTAAAGCCAAAGTTAAATTTGCATAACCTTGAGTTACAAGAAGCACATCTAGAAGCTGGGTGGTGTCCCCATCCTGTCCCTCCTTCTGGTGGTGGTAGAGTGGTACTCACTGACAGACTGGTGCTATTGGGGACGTACTGCTCGTGCTCGCCCAGCAGCACGTCAATCACCGGATGCCTCCCGTTTTTTATCAGGATTTTCTTTTCTTCTTTCAGAGTTGGCCTGCAGAAAGAAATAAAGTCATGGCAATAATGCTGTAAAAATCAAAACCTGAACACTCAGAACACAAGTTCAGACTCGCTGGCAGAGCCCCAGCTGCACCAGTGGTAGCGCTGAGACCAACAAGTGAGATCACATCAAATGGAAAGCCTTCTGCTTGGCAAGAACCACCACCGACTAGGCGAAGAGATGGCCACGGAAGGGGAGAAAACATGTCAGCTGTTCCTTGGAGGACTCATACCTAGAACATATGAAGAACTCAAGAAAATGAGGTCTTTCCAAATAGAACACTGAGCCAAGAATGGGCAAGTGAAATCAGACTCTTTTCAGAGTAAATACAAATGGTTGAACAGTTCATGAAAAATTGTTCACCATTTCTGACCTTTAGAGAAACAGAAACTAAAACAGCACTGAGACATAATTTACTCCAGAAAGATTGGCCACCATCAAGAAATCAAGTAGGAGCAAAAGCTGGCGAGGCTGTGCGGGAGGAACCCTTGTACTTTGTCAGTGGGAATGTGAACTAGCACAACCACCAAGAAAGTCAGTAAGGAGATTCCTCAATAAACTGGAACTAGAAAGTCCTTTTCTTTTTTGTATTTTAGGGAAGGATCTACAAGGGTGTTCAGGGTCTCACTATTAGATCGGACTCGTAGTGATCCGCCTGTTTACAGCCTCCAAGAGCTGGGATTACAGGCATGCACCACTACACCCAGTCTTAGAAAGTCCACTTGGCTCAACTGTTTCTCTTCTGGGAATCTTCTCAAGAGGGTTAATGACATCACATTATAGTGATCTGTACATACTCACCTAATTGCTAAATCTTAGAAGCAGCCTACATTTCCATCAACAGAAGAATAAAGAAATAGTATTTATACATGGTGTTTATGCATTTGTAATGGAACACTATTGTTATAAAGAAATATAAACTTGTGTCATTTGTTAAAAAGTAGATGCACCTGTACACTATAACATTAAGTAAAATGAGTCAGACATAGACGTTTACATATCACATGGTTTTCCTTATATAAGAAAACTAAAGAATAAATAGAGAGCAAACCAAAGGATAACTGGGAGTGGAGACATGAATCTTCCTCAGATGGGATGGGGTCAGTGGATGCAGGTAGGAGCACAGGAGAGGAGGGAAGGAAACAAAAAGCATGAACAGGCACGTGGTGTCCAAGTTCCAGCCCCACACGAGGAGGGAGGCCACTTTACCTTGCTAACATGGACCAACAAGAAAGTAAAGAATAAACACAAAAAGTTATTATGTCCTACAAAACAGGAAAGAAAACAAAAAAGAAACAAAGAAGGAACACAAATCCAGAATAAGACTAGAAACATACATCAGATTTTCACTATAAATTAAGCTCTGGGAAGGTAGCAGTCACCCTTTATGTTTCTTATCTTTTTATTTTTCTCTTATTGTCTAAGATCAAAGAAATATTTTCAGTACTAAAGATCACAGTTCAGTTATTGGTACTTAAATTATTTTTAGTAATGAACAAAATAAAGTAGGTAAAATAATGTCTGGCTTTAATTACTGCCTTAGTATAATGTCACGCGTTGGACCAGAGGACAGCATGCTCTGAAATTTTCACATTCTGTGTAAGTGGAAGACCTTTTTATGGTTTTCTGTATCTCCCATGTTTTGGCCCTGCTGCTCCTTATCTGTGTCTCCACCTGTGGCTCCATCTCCTCACCCAGCGCACCCCCAGCCCTCTCCTGCTGCTCCCTGGAGGCTGTCGCTGCCATCCTGTTGCTCCCTTCCCAACCTTCCTCCTGCACTTCATCAATAGTTTATCTGAACCACCAGCACACACACACAGTTCCCACCTACAATCTGATGGCAATGGACTCTTCTTTAAACAAAGTCCATTTTACAAATAATTTTACAGACATGTGAATAAAGTGATAGTATAAAGCCTGATCTCATAATAAATTTCAACAGGATTTTTAATGTTTAAAAACTTAACCAGTTCCGCAAAAGAAAAACAAACAAAACTTAAGTCTTCATGGTGCTGGGGACTGAACCATGGTCCTCCAGCATTCCAGACATTCCTGAGCCCAGCCCCGGCCCCAGCCTTCAGCAATCTCACTTCTTTTTTTGTCTTTTTGAGACAGGGTCTTGCTGTGCAATTCAGGCTGGGTTTGAGCTCACTTTGTAGACCATGCTGCTCTCAAACTTGCAATGATTCTTCTCCCTCAGCTTCCCAAGTACTAGGATTATAATTTTTGTTCATCTACAACTGCAATGGGCAACACAGCTCCAAAGCTATCTTGCAGGTTCCTGAGTTATATCCACTTTTAAGCACTAAATTCCAGATTTTAATAATTTCCAGTAAGTTCTATTTTGTTAGTACAGGTTCTTCTCACAATGCAAGAGTTGGAAATTTCTGTGAAATTGCAAAAATCCCATGATTTAAAAAAAAAAAAAAAATTAGTGCATTTTGGCACAGGGTCTCACTATGCAACCTGGACTCTGAGTGATATTCCTGTTTCCAGCCTCCCCAGAGCTGGGGTCACAGGCGTGTGCCCCCACAGCGAACTTGGTGGTGGCTCAGCATGCGCAGGGGCAGGGCTGGCAGGGCTTGTGGGACCAGGGGTCAAACCCCAGTCCCCATACTTGCCTAAGCATGCCCTTCGCCTGCTGAGCCATCTCGTGGGCCCTCTGTAATCTCAGTTTCTTGAAGACAGCAAGCTATTTTCTGTTGCTTAACTGCAAAACATATTTACCTTTGATTTATAAATACCAACTAGAATGACCCATCAAATGAAGACTCACATTTGAACATCATTGGTCTCCCTTCCACCTTCTGGATGTCCACCTATAAACTCACCAAGTGAATATTGGTGAATTGATACAATGAAAAGACAGAAAGTGTCACCCATCATTCATAGAAGGGACATACAAAATTATAGTAAAAATAAGACTTCGAGGAATTTGGAATCTAATTTGAAAGAGATCATTTTTATCTAGGTGGTTATGGATTTGATGTAGGAGAAAAGAAATCAAAGTATTTATAAGTGATATCACTTTGATAATGAACTCTAGCGTGCTCTGCCAAGGGCAGTCAACACATTACATGCGTGGCGCTAACAGGACTTCTCAGGAAGAGGTTAACTTTGGGTAACATTTTCAGTGGTCGACTGTATTCTAAACTTGACTTATTCTGCTGCCATCAAAACTATATAATGACAGAACACTTCCCAGTGGTCAGCAGCAAAGGGAAATACAGAGCCCCTGCTGTAAAGAGACGAACAGTCACAGCATGAAGCACAGGAGATGCACACTGATGTAGTCTTACGGCTGGAAGGTGGACAAAGAGAAACCTTCTGGGACAACGTGAACCATCTGAACCTGAACAGATACAACACTTACACTGTACATTTAATTTAATTTAATTTAATTTAATTTAATTTAATTTAATTTAATTTTATTTATTTTATTTTATTTTAGTGCAGGGCCTTACAGGGTCTCAGTGACAGATCAGACTCATAGTGATCCTCCTGTTTCCAGCTTCCCAAGTGCTGGGATTATAGGCATACATCACCACACCCAGTCTCAGTCAGTCTCAGGGCATCCTGGGGGCGGGGACGGCATGACAATCAGGGGACCAAACCCCCATCCCTGTGCCTGTGCACTATAGTCTGCTGAGCTATCTGGCTGGCCCTACTTTTTGTTTTTTTTTGTACAGGGTCTCCCTACACAGCTCTGACTTGTAGTGATCCTCCTGATTTGTGCCTCGCTAGGGCTGGGGTTAACAGTATGGGCTACCATGCCTGGACTCTACTTTGTAGTCTGAGAATTACAGCTTTCTCTTTTAACTGCCCCAGAATATAATCTGTATTAGTGAAACAGTATAATGTTTAGTCAGACAGAAGGGCCTAGAATAGGAACTTTTTCCTTGAGACTTAAACCATAGTGAATTAAAAATCTTAATTGTAATTATGAAAGCAAATGATCAGTCTGAATTGTAATTGACCAACATACACTAAGGTTCTAAGCAAACTGTAAATTTAAGGAAAATGTGTAAATTTTAGTATGTAACATGACATAAAATGCTTTCAGATAGATGGCTGCTGTTTCTCGCATTAGCTTAAAAAGCCTGCAGCTCGGTGACCAGGCAAGCCTGTGTCTGCACACATCCACTGGAAAAGACGAGACAACGATGAGAATGGGCAGGCCTTTCCAAAGAGGACAGCTCTGCTGGCCCAGTTAGTCATATGTTCATCACATCTGTCCCTGTGTGACATGCTAATTACAAAGAGACAGTTACAGACAATGAAACAACATTGCTCCAGTTAGGGTGGATCATTTGTAAAGCCAATGCCTTTCACTGCCTTGCGCAAATAAAGAAATGTTGTACTTACAAAAATCCACGACCTGGGGGTACTGAAGGACACTTGCATAACAAACACAGAGGCCGCTTAAATGTGCAAGACTGCAGACCACAGCAGAAACAGAGATGGAAGAAGAGCGGCAAAGCCTGTCTGCCGGGGCCCTGACATAGACACCAGCAGGCAGCGTCACGGGAGGCCTGTGGAGGCAGGGAGTTCCCCCCTTTAGTTTTCTGAGGAATCCCTCCACTGATTACCACAGTGGTGTGCACTCACATCAGCAATGCCCCATAGCCTCGCCAGCACTTGTGCTTACTCAATTGCTTGACGATGGGCTCCTTTCTGGAGTAGGGTGAACAGTGTACTTGTTCTGACTGGCATTCCACAATGATTGGCAATTCAGGCACCTCTTCATGTATTTATCAGCCATTTGCACTTTATCTGAGCTCAGTCCTCCCCCCCTTTTCATTTGCTGTATTAATCTGGGGGTTCATTACCCAGCTACACCTCTTTGGGGAGTTAAAGACACCGTATTACAGTGACCCACACCAACTAGTGTCTACAGCAGCACGACCACAATAGCTAGTCTTGGATGTGGCCTCTGTGCACCACAGGTGAATGGATAGAGAAAACGTGGGGTTTCTACACAGTGGGGCACTGCTCTGCCATACAGAGGAATATAGCTGGGCCATCTACAGAAAACAGATGGACTGTGAGACCATAATGTGAGGGGAAACACATCGGATGCATGTGGCTATGCACCGCATGATTTCTCCTGGAGGAAAAACTCAAAGGATAAATAATTAGGAGCAGCTAAAACACTGCAGGCATTGGAGACATAAGGGAGAGTGGGCGTGGGGGGAACGGAAGTGAGGGGCAGGGAAGCAGAGGGGAGCAAGACCCATGTGTATGCACACACACACCAACTCTACACAATGGATACAATATTCCTTACATATCACAAACCTATGCTAGTAAAAACGGTAAGGAAAATACAGGGTGAAGGTTTCACTTTTTAAATTTTGTTACTGAGAAGGACGCAGTGGCATTCATTGCCCGTTTCAGCTTTGAGCACACATGCCACCCATCTCAGCTTGCTCTGCAGCAGCTCTGGAGTCCACAGGACGGGTGATCAAAAATGTGGTGACTACCGTGGCAACACAACACCCAACTGAAAGGCAGCTTACAAAGACATGACGCTGGGTCTTCATCTACCTTGTTCACCAGCTCTGCTGCTGTGTGACTTCTGGCTCCTCCTCAAAGTCAAAATGACCATGAAAGGGAAATATTCTGAATGGAATCCAGACATCCAGGCAGCAAGGATGGTATAACAGAAGACACTCAGGAAAAAGGAGTCTAGAGCTGCTGCAGAAGATGGCCAGACGATGGGTGAGAGTCTCACAGCCTGGGCAGGACTGTGACCCAGGGACTTGTGCTAATGTGACTCATTGTAATACACTTTTTAAAATTTCAAACATTTAAAAAATTCTAAATGTTCACTACTATTCAACCACATTTTATATATGCTTTTCTCATCCAGATAAGTCAGTGAGCTAGATAGTATTCTGTTTTCTCTGACATTAATCCATCCATCCCTTGACCAAAGCGCCCCAAAGCTGAAGCTGAGACTGAGTTCAGTCCTCTCCCTGCTAACACCTTCAGGAAAAGGAGAATGAACGTGCCAGGAAGCTGAGGTCAATGGGGCACTGCGTGATGCACAGGCAGAAGGACTGCAGCGGTGACTATCCCTCTGTCCTTTCTTACCCAGCCCAGCTCTGGCCACTGTGCACAGCGCCACAAGCTGCAAAATGCTCAAGTCAGGCTCACCAAAGAAAGGGAAGCCCATACTCTAAAAATGTCATCCACATCAACCTAGAGAAATTAAAGTATCTCAGGGCTGGTCTAATAGCTCAGTGGATTAAAATGGCTGCAAGCAGGCACAGGGGCCAGGGCTTCAATTCCTGGGCCTGCCCTGATAACCCTACCCCTGGAGCACACTGAAACAGCCAATGAGACTGGGCGTGGTGGTGCATACCTGTAATCCCAGCTCTTGGGAGGCTGTAAACAGGAGGGTCACTACAAGTCCAGTCTAGTAGTGTGACTCTGAACACCCTGTAGACCCTTCCATAAGATACGAAAAAGAAAAGAAATTAAAGTGTCTCATTCACTCTAGGGTTAGTCACAGCAAACATCTGCTTTCACTGAACTTGGAAACAGAATCAAAAAAGGAATATGCTATTTTTTTAAATCAAGAGTTTAGCACATGTAAGTAAATGCAATTATTTTATAACCAAGAAAGTAAAATTAATTAGATAATGGCATTTTATTGGAAGCAAAAATAGAAGATGGGAGTAAAAATTTATTACCTGCAGTAATCTCCTTGCTGAGCAGCCTTGGCCAGGGAGAAAATACAATCAACGGTTGCTAGGTGACACACTGCTTTGCAGAGAGAGTGATAATGCTCACTGAAGCTCCTGCAGAAACAAGCGAGTGACAGGATGAGCGAGCTGACTGCCTTCAGACCCAGAAGGGCTGTGCAACAAGTGGCTGCTCAATTAGGCAGAAAGCACAAGCAGAATGAGACGCCCAAGGGGTAGGTGACAGGGCTGCATGGGTTTACCTGCCTTTTAATACTACAACATGATGGCTAAGGCTGGTGCTTCATTTGGGAGCAGACTGCATAAATTTAAAAGTTTCTGTAGAAAGCTACCTACTATTCGTACAACCCACTCTACTCAGCTATAACATTCTGACTTGATGCAAACAAAGCAATCAATTTCACGCAGCCTCGACTCTACCACAAGCTGCCTAGCTGGTCAGGAACCTTCTGATCCTCTCTTATTGAAAGCCCCAAACCCGGGGCGAGGGAGATGGCTGAGTGAAATAAGCACTTCCCTGGCAAGCTCAAGGGCATGAGTTCAATCCCCAGTTCCCCCTGCCAAAAAAAAAAAAAAAAAAAGAAAGAAAGAAAGAGACATACTTAAATATATTTGGCCAGGGATATGGCTCAGTAGATGGCTCAGTGGAATAAGCACTTGCCTGGCAAGGCAAGGGCCTGAGCTCAATCCTGGTTATGCCAAAAAAAAACCCAAACCCGGAGCCAAGATATCCAGCCCTGTCTGTGTGGGACCCTGCTCCATGGCCCAGCCTCTGGGTCTGACACACCTGCCACTGCAGCCCTAATATGCAGCCATATGTCTGCCACAGCCAGTACCATAGAAAATAGTTGCCAAAGATGAACAAGAAGAGTATTTTATTAACAGTGCATTAACAGTGAAGTTAAATTTTAGATTTGTTTTTCTAAAGACAATGGCCTCAAACCTTTCACTACTTAAAACTGTAATCCTTTATGATCTAAAAGTTTAAGACATTTACAGAGTCTTATTCAGGAAAAGCACAAGAGTGTATGCAGGTGGGCTATTTAATGTCGGAATTAATTCAGTCACAAGGGAGTGCTTAGCGCTTGGGATAAAGTGTCAGGGTAGCTGACACCTTCAAGTAAGCCAGAAAATACATGCATGTGTGTGGGTCAGAAGGGAAAGAGACCAGACAGGCATGGTCGAGTGAGCCCCTAAGAAACCCAGGCGCGGGGTGGATCCATGGCATTTCAGCTTCTCCGTAACTTTAACATTTTTCAAGACAAAAAACTAAAAGGAAAATACACACACATAAGAGTATTAAAAAAATAAATAAAAACAAATCCATATGCAACTCTGAAAGTGACATGAAGTCTTTAAGAAGATAAGCAGGGCATTTTGGTGTAACTCTGTAATCCCAGCACCCAGGAGGCTGAGACAGGGGGAGTTACCCTGAGTTTGAGGCCAGCCTGCAATAAAAAGTGAGACTTTGTCTCAAAACAAATATGAGAGGAAAGGTAAATTCCAAGATGGAATTTCAAAAAGAGTCTGAAACATCATGAGCAGTAGCAATCATGTCTGTCTGATTTCCCATCAGAGACCAAGAGGTGCTTATGTTCCAATAGATTAAAAAAGAAAAGCTGAGAACACAGCTTTTTCCACTGTTCGACAGCAGGTCACAAGCAGCAATCTACTTCTCTTTCTGATATAAAAATATTCCAATCTACTGAAGGTAAAAGTCAGGTTCTGTCTGTTGCTTGAACTCACTCTAGGAAGCCGAGCCACTCTGTGCCACAGTCAAGGACCAGCTGCTCGCGGAGCTGCTGCAGATGCCTGTAGTTCTCTACTACCAACGGGGAGTGGAAGCGGCTCACGGCCTTCGTACTGGGGAAAAGAAGGAACAGAAGTCAAGGTCCTGGGAGCGGAACCATGCTGCACTTGTAACACCAGCAGCTATTCACCCTCTGGGGAGACCTTGGAAGCAGGCTGTGAATAGAGAACAGTCTAGTTGTGGTCTCCTCTCAGGCTTCCAAAGAACATGACTGTGTTCAGCATGCTTATAAAACACGCTGCCCTCTGTACCTGTGCAGCAAAGGCAGAGGTTAGCATCCTCACTTCTCAGGTGAAGGCTTTTGGGTCTCTACACTAAGTGAACTGCTTTTTGTAAACAATCAGAAGCAAATTCTCGGAGCAAGGTCACAAGCTGGGGGTGAAAACATGAGAAAGGCCATTATTTTTTACCACTGTACTTCTCTGTATGACTGATGGATTTTAGTGGGGAGGGAAGCTGAGAGGCTCAGGGACAGCAGCAACGTGGGACTTAGAGACAGCGAAGGGCAGGGGCTGCTCTGGACTGGCTCCAATTTATGTGGGAATTTCGGCTGCAGCCACAGTGACTGCAGGCCAGCAGAATACAATGGATGTGTGCACGTGTCAGGCTCCAGGGCCTTTGCACACAGCACCATCTGCAGTCCTCTTTAATTTATTTAACTTCTGAAACATGGTCTCAGTAAATTGTGGGGGCTGGGCTTGAACTTACAATCCTCCTGCCTCAGCCTCCAGTGTTGGGACTATGGACATGTACCACTGGTGCCCACACACAAGTTCTCCCTAAATGTGGCTTTCCTCATCTTTGGGACGAGCTGGTCCTCTGAAACCCACAGTCCCCAGTACCACTACTTGGCCACCATCCTCAGTGCTAAGGGCCTTGACATTCAGAATTTGGCCAAGTACATCCTGAGGTTCTGCCTGGCCCCAGCGGCCAAAGGAGACATTAAAATGGCACCTGACCAGACCCTCCCTACTGTCCACTCCCTAGCAACACTGACTGAT
Source organism: Ctenomys sociabilis (assembly GCA_004027165.1). Classification (NCBI taxonomy): domain Eukaryota; kingdom Metazoa; phylum Chordata; class Mammalia; order Rodentia; family Ctenomyidae; genus Ctenomys; species Ctenomys sociabilis. Next base: position 23,763 of record PVKA01005322.1, read on the forward strand.
CAGGGGACACTGGCACTGAGCTCGCCTTTCATTGCATGGGACCAGCTGGACTTTGCACACATCTATCACGTGGCTCTTCTCTGGTGAGCCTCAAGTCCTAGACATTCAATCCTGCTCTGGACAGACCACCGGGACTCTCAGGCAAGGAGCACTTTTCCCCTGGGTGGCCAGCACAGAAAGCCAGCTGCACCCCCAGGCATGCACGAGGTGAGCAGCTGGGGATCAGAGCTGAGCAAATCTCACTCTCCCTGGCAATGAGAATAGTTTCCTTTTTAATTTAAAACAATCAATCCCAATTACATATGATGTGTATTTTTCATACATTTATTTGTCCTTAGTATATCTTTTTAACCATAATTTTTATTAAACCAGCTTGATTACTTAAAAAAATGCAAGATAAAATAATCCTTCAGCAACACTTGCCTCCCTGCTCCCTGGCCACAGTCTCTACAGCCCTCTGGGGTAAAGGTGACGAGTTCCCACTGCTCAGGCCACCACAGCAATGGTGCCAGCCCAGCACCAAGTGTGTGGGCACAGTCACACACTCGCTAACACTGCTAACTGGGGAGAGAAGACAGTCTCACTGCGGCTCCCAAAATCAGACTGGACTAATTTATTTTCATCAATTCATGATACAAGCTGCAAAAGACATGAAGCGCTCCTGCAGCCAGTGCACAGAAAGCACGAAGAAAGGAAGAAGTGGTGCTCAGGGAGGGAGACAATGGCACTGCAGCTTCTTCCAGGAAATGTCAGGCGCAACTCCTATTCAGAAGCCGGAGCAGCTGCTCGTCCTGTCGCTGTCGTTACTGGCATGCCACATCCTGGCCCTTTTCTGAGGTCGGGGCCTTGCTAAGTCATTGAATGCCCAGCTGGGCTCCTGCTCGCCACCCCACCTCTGCCTCCCCAGGGTTGGGTTGACAGTGGTGCACTGTCACACCAACCCACATTAATTTCACAACTGAGGGTTCCTCAGTTCTTCCTTGTGCACTCTGAACTGACAAGATAAAACCATAAGCTACAAAGAAAAAAATGTGTAAAAGTAAGCACGTTTTTGAAAAATATTTTAAAATCAATGAAATAACTTGAAATTTTCTCTTTGGTCAAAACTGCCATCAGGAAATCAAGGAAGGAAAGCTGCCTCACCGCTAAGCACGCAGTCCCAGGTCAGCAGCACACAGCTGCCACTGTAATCCTGTTAGGAGAAGGCGGGTTCCACACCTACCTGCCAACCTTAACCCAGTCAGTGGGTATACAAGACACTGCAGAGTTCTTCACCTCAATCATGAACTAGAAGAAATACAAACAAGCAGACATTAAATGGTAACTATTACAGTTCATTGCAGTGCAACAACTTTGATAGATAGTCTAAGAATTCAAAGTAAATGTAGCACTATTCTTGGGAGAGTTTATATATATCTGAACAGCAAATCTCATTCATTATGATAAAGCACAACTGAACAAAAATTAGTAATAAACTATACAAGCTGGGGCTTTCATATCCACAGTACTATATGCATGCTAGGAATAGTGATTTTTTAATCAATAGCCTATTTTATTTATTAGTATTCACTTATTTTAATAATGCTACCACTAGGCTGGGTGTGGTGGCGCACACCCATATCCAGCACTTGGAAGGCTGGAAGCAATCCTCTGGGGCTGTAAACAGGCAGATCACTACAAGTCCGATCTAATAGTGAGACCCTGAACACCCTATAGACCCTCCCCCCAAAATACAGAAAAAATAAAAAATAATAAATAATAAATACAGTGCTCTAAGTGGAACATGTTGTATGAAATATCTGCCCAAGCACATTTTCATAATTTTAAGAAAAACAGGCTAACTTAAAAGTAGTAAATCTTTCAAATATCCAATGTATAATACTGTAATAAATGCTATTGTTTACAATACTTTAACCATACTATTAGCCATCTTTTGGTAAGATACACAAAATAATATTAAGATATCTGACTTGAAATTAAAATTTTCCCAAAAAGAAAAATACCTATTTTTTTAAAATGTTGAATGAAATGATCTTCTCAACTTGCTATCTTAACAAAGTACAGCTGGAACTGTACTAAATTCTGGCAGCTGGAATCTACACATTAAACACAAAGCACCACAAAGACCTGCCTTAGGATGAGACCGGGACTAAAAGGTGCACTCACAATGGAAAAGTGTTTCTCCCCTACCCAGCTCAGGCCCTGGGTTCAACCTTCAGCACCGCAATGGAAAAGCAGCTATCTTTCTCTTCTGGTTCTCACTCAGGTATTAATATAACCTATGAACACAAGTACTCATTCCACAAAATACCCTGGGCTTATCACAGATTCACCAAGCACAGGATTTCAGGTTAATTCTGTTTGTGTTTCTTTTGGACAGTTCAGCATCAGTAAACTAGGATCTCTCTCCTGGCCCCAGGCTAGGTGAACTGTCTTAATTACTACTCACAGTAATCAAAGTTTTCTACTACATAATTTAAGAGAGAACACCAAAACTCATATAACATTAAGTTGCATAAATTTATCATGAGACTAATAAAACACTGTTAGTAAACTATTTCTTATGGAAACAAGTTATTACAACATATTTCCAAGGAACAAACAAATTTTTGAAAATTGATTTTTAGCTACCACCCTCAGATTTTTGTCTACATTTTAAAATACCTTTTCTATTCACTGAAAGCTGATGCAGAAGTAAAGTACGTTTGATGTTACCTCCTGTCCTGAAACTGTCACATACTGTGCTGAAGGGTTTTTTAGTATTTTTCGTATTTCTTGCAAATGTGTTTGGATCTTGACAGTAACTTCTTGAATTTCATCTTTCCTCTTTTTTATTAAAGGGAAGCTGGAAAGGTCTTTGAATAATTCAGTTTTATCCCCAATCCTAAAATATAAAAAAAAAGTGATACATACATTGATGCATATTAATTAGACCAGTGCTCAGTTCCTTTCTGCAGAATGAAGAATAACCAAAAGGCTGGTGGTAGAAAGGCGGCTTCTAATTCCAGCTCCACCACTCAGGATTTATGGGGCCACTTCTTAAGTTCTGAGGATTGACAGTATGACCCTAGCATCACTGGGCTACTTTATGAGGCTACAGTGAGACCTAGAGGTCTCAGTCTCTATGGCTTCTGCCTATTCAGAAAACAAAGACACACAAACATCAAATCTGCTTTTCATCCACAGCTCTCTGGGGATGCGCTATACAGTGATACCTGTCAGAGGGCAGCTTCCAAATATAAACTCTACATAGATGGCAGACTGGGAATGTCGAGGAATGGAGCAGAGAACCCGCCTGACATGGGATTCTGAGATAAAGAGCGGCTGCTCCTTGGCACTGCCTGACTGGCTCCTCACTGCGACTAGGCACACGGTGAAGCACCAAGCAGTCCTGCAGGCAGTTGCTAAGCGTAGACAGCAAAGCAGCACCTTTCAGAGTGGTGAAATTTCTTGTATCCAACTACATTTCCAATTGCACTGTATTCAAGCCACTTCTATAATCATTCTAGTGAAGACAGAGAAGCACAAATCAACAGCAAATGCACGGGGTTACGCTCTCCCCCGGAAAAGAACAACTGAGCACTCAGTACTTACTTGGCAGCCGGTTCGTTAAGTGTCTTTAAATAGTATTCCACTGGACCGAGGAGCTCAGGGATTTCTAAAATACACATCTGAAGCAAATCTGACTGTACATGAGAATTCACTACGGGTGTCAGCGCCTGCAACTCGGACTTCAGCAGATGGAGGGTTTTGACGATCAGGAAGAACTCCTGGGTAGAACACTGTGAGGAGAAGGATCTTTCATCAACAACACAAGATGCATGCAGATGACATGTAACTAACGATGGCTCACAAGGTAGAATAAAGGCAAGATTTCTTTTTTTGGGAAGGTACCGGGGATTGAACTCAGGACCCTGTGCTTGCCAATCAAGCACTTATTCTACTGAGCTATCTCCCCAAAGGCAAGATTTCTAAACTAGTTAGGTCATGAACCTCCTAATGAGGTTAAGCATGTAAAATGTTTTCAGGCTGTAAGAAAATGATGTGAGCAGGGGAGAGAACCCATATGTGGTTGGAAAATGTTTCATTTTAAAATATACTGCTTACCACTTGTTTGCTGTGAGGGCTCTGTCAAATACATGAAAGATAACACAGAGGAAAAGGGAGACATCAGAGGGAAAAAGACTTCTCCCACCTATAGCAGGCTCTTGAAAGTCACAGGAAAACCACAAGTGAAGGCCTAGCAAACACCATGTAGCTCACAGAGATGATTACAACAACCTCCTGTTAACTTTACACACAAAGATAAGCCAATTAAAGCTACAGCACAGCATCTTCCACCTATCAGAATGTCAGAGACTGAAAGGCTTGACAATAACCATGTCACATGGGTAGAAATAAAAGGCCCCTTTATACATCGTTAGTAGGAGCAGAACCTTTCTGAAGAGCACCCTGGCTCGTTGTCATGATTTTTAAAAAGCACATATCCTTCGAACAAGCAAGCCTACTTTAAAACATTTATCTAAAAACATACTTTAATAAGTAATAAAAAAACTATGTATCAGAGCATCTATAGTAATATTATTTATAATACTAAAAAGATAACACATATCTACTGATTGGAATCTTATTAGAAAAAAACTATAGAAGTTAAAAATTAAGACATCTGATTATTAAAAAATGGCATAATTTCAACATATATTAAATGCATACTGCATGCTTATACCATGTGCACCACATGCATTTATATACTGACACAACTGCACTTCCTGATTCTTGAAATGATCCCTGTAACTGAAGCATGCAGAAGCACCCTGGAGAGGGACAGTGCGACTTACTCTGCCTATGTGCAGGGGACAAAGGCAGGTGGCAGAAGGACTTTGCACTCCCAGTCTTATATCACTAGGCCACTGCAGCTGCTTATGCACTTGGACAGTCTACACTGGCGCTCTGGTGGAGGGTGGGTGGACGACACACACCTCATCTCTATTCACCTTGAAACTACAGTCAAGTAGGGTGTCAAAAGCACAAAGCCACAAGAAAGACACAGAGGCCGATGCAAGCTGTAAGGGGCGTGATCAGCTTACCCTGCCCTGCGCTCTCCAGCCACTGATAACCTGCTCTCTCCCTCCTGTGGAAGACAGGCAGCCCAGGGAAGTGCCCACAGGGTGTCTGTACCATGGCTAGGCTGTGAAGGGCTGTGGGGCCACTGGTGAGGTGCGCAGCTGATGGCTGAACTACCTGTGTGCTCGGGCCAGGGCTGCCCCCGCTCCCAGGATGCACAGTGGACAGAGAGGCCAGGAGGGCTCCCTGAGAAACAAAAGCTCTCGCACATGGCCAACAAAGTCCCCTGTCAGTATCTGTATTGTTTGTAAAAAGCTACATGAAAACAAACAGACCTTCCTATCAGCCTTCTAGTTCTCCAACTTTTAAAAAATGCTAAGATATCCAGGAAAAAATCTAAAAGGAATATAAGGACCAAAGCAATAACAAACTTGGAAGGAACAGACCCTATACTACTAGGGAAGAAAATACTTAAAATATCGGTAATATCCTTGGTAAAATAGAAAACGTTGTAACCATATAACAAAACTGAAAAGCTATTTTTTAATAAAGGAATATTTAGAAAAGTAACAAAAGCAACACAAATTCATGTAATTTAAAAATTCAGTAGAAAGCAGGGGCCGAGGATTTGATCCCCAAGGCCTGCAGACCCCACCCATATGGCGTGCTGAGACGAGACTGGGCGTGGTGGTGTGCACCTATAATCCCAGCTCTTAGGAGACTGTAAACAGCAGAATCACGAATCTGATCTAGTAGTGAGACCCTGAACACACTTGTAGACCCTTCTCTAAAAAAAATAAAATAAAAAAAGTTCAGTAGAGAGGTAGAAGATAAAGTTAAAATCTCTAAGATTAAAGCAAAATATAAAGATAGGGAAAATATAGAAGGCAGGGGTAGTCAGATGCATTAATCCAAGTGAAAGAAAAAAAGTCAGGAAAATTACCCATAGCAGCAAGCTGTAGGCTGAGATACTGAAGGGCACAACGTGAGGGATGAAGACAGACACGAGCACAGCCAATGCCCGAGAGTGTCTACAACACGGCCATGGATAGAACACTTCCAACTTGTAGCACAGGTGAGAGGAGGAGGAAACAAAGACGCCGCAGGAAGACTTGGGAACACAGGCTTCTTTGGCCAAGGGCACATCAGCACCAGAAGACAACACCTGCAGCTATACAAGGAAGGACGTGGCCTTGGTCACAATGCCCACAAGGATGAATCAGGAAGCACGGGCGGGGATGGGAGTGGGAGGCAAGCACAGGTGTCCGCGGGGTTGGCCACCAAGGCCACATACTGAGGGGAAGACACATGGGATGTGGGAGTTCCCAGGGAAAGGAGTGCAAGTACACCCCACGTCTGGCTGCTATCTCTGGACTGCAGACTGGTGTCTGCGGTGCCCTGGGCTCTGTAGACATGGCTCCAGTAGCCAGGGAAGTCGGCCCCTGTGGATGGCCCCGCTGCTGTGTGAGCTGCCTGATACGTCCCTGAAGGATGACACATACTGCTTTTGGTTCCTTTCCTCTAGAGAACCCAGGGTGCACCATAATCTATATCCTACACTTTATATCCAATCAAATAGGAGAACAGAATAGAGACATTTTAGCTGTAATTTCAAAATATTTTCCTCCCAGCACCGCCGGCCCCTCAAGGATGTTGCTGGAACACATGCCTCCTGCAAAGCAGGGACACTAGGGAGAAGAAGAGCAGGTCCTGCTCTGCTCACGAGCATACCATGTGGCAAGCACTCTGCACCATGCCAGGTCAGAAGCTCCAGGAGGGAGCTCTTCACCAAGAAAACTGGGATAACAGCCCCCTCAAAGAATGTATTCAGATAAAAAGAATTTTAGTTACACTGGTATCTGCAAAATAGATTAGGCTAAGAACATACTTAAATAACCATCATTAGTCATAGGAGGTGAAGTAAATTCTGAAGAAAAGAAGAGGCTGGGCCCAACTAAACAAGCACGGAGTCCAGAGCACTTCCCTAAAGCCCGCATGGCCCCTGGGCTGCTGCAGGCTGCTGCACACTTGCATAGGCGGAGTGTGAGAGGGTTGCAGTCAATGGCCAATCAATGACATTCTAGCAACAGTAAAAAAGCAAAGATCAACACTTTCAATATAATGCAGCTTGCAATGGGGAGTGAACCAGGGCCTTCGCAAGACCTCCCCAGTTCTTTATTTTTTATTTTGAGATAAGGTCTAAGGCACTAAATGGAGAACCTGCTAATTTTTCAGTCAAGACTGAGAGATCCTCCTGCTTTAGCCTCCCAGAGAGATGGGATTACAGGCATGAACTACCATGTCTGACTTCACTAATCTTACACAATTATAATTTGAGAGGGAAGAAGAGACTTTTTTTGTGGGGAGGGTCTGTCTTGGGGTTCATTATTTAGTTCAGGCTGGTCCTGGATTTACTCTGCAGCCAATGCTGGCCTTGAACACACACAGACCCTGCTGCCTCATCTTCTCGGGTACTAGGATGATAGGTAGGTGTGCGTCATCATGACTGGCTCATCTTGAAGTCAGCAAAAGGAGTTGGAGAACAGCTAACTGAGGGCCTGAGTGCCTCCCATCTGAGCCTCTTCAGCCAGAGCTTCTGGGAACTCCGAGGGGCTGAGCACCACTCACAAGGCAGCTGCTCTGCCTTGCTCCATCTACACCCAGATGCTTGCAGCTGAAGAGAATGCTCAGGACTGAGTCTGTGTGCAGCTGGGCACTGCACAGGGGTGCCAGGCTCTTATGCCCTGGAAATCTCCCCTCCCGGCCTCAGCAAGGTGCTGTCACCCTTGTGCAGATCCACATTCTTGGTGGGCATCTGTTGCCTTCCAGCAATTAGCACAGATCTCAGGGACAAGTGCTATTTTCTACAACTTGAATCTAAAGCCTTACTAATTTTATTTTGTCCCAGGGCCAGCTCTGATGGGCGCTCACTCCATCGTCACCCCACAGCATCTGCTTCATGCGCAGCCAAAGGCCCAGGGTCCCAGTCTGGGACTCTAAACATGCTCCTTAGTGTCATGGGAGCCATATGCAGTGGTGCACCTGCACCTGCAGCAGGCGTTGCTTAGAGTAGAGCAATAATACAGCACGGAGCCGAGCCCCAGCCATGTAACACAGCTGGAAGCACAGCTGCCTGCACCAAGGCCCGCTCCCTTCTCAGGCTTCTCCAGGTGCATTCTTGATTACTATGCAAACAGGGAGACAGGGAGACACCACTGGGGACAGTCTCCTTCTGCTGAGTCATGGTTCCCTCAGGTGGATATTTTTGAAACTCCAAAACCAGAACACACAGGTCACTTCTTAAATAAGTTAGACTGGGACTGCTGGCAGGGAGGAAACTTCTATAAATGCACAAGCCTTACAAGAGGCAGACACCAGAAAGCGTAAGGCCAGGCCAGGAGTTATAGCAGAAAGCACAGCAGCCAGGACTGGCACTATCAGCCCAGTGAACCAGAAATGGGGACCTTACTCTTCTGATCGGTAATTCAGAGAACAGTAGCTCAGGTCCACTTTTTGATGAATGAAGCTCTCTGATATGTGTCAGTGTTCTTTTTTTATTTTTCCTGGAGGACTGAGGACAGAACCCAGGGCCTGTGCACTGAGCTCCATCCCTGACCCCTTCTGTGTCTTCTTCCAAGAGAGGCTCTTGCCAAGCTAAGCTGCCCAAGAAGGCTCGGACTTGAGCTCTTCCCACTTCTCCTTGCAAGAAGGCCTGGAGCCTGGAGATGTGCTGACTGACAGAGGTTAGCACTCATGCTCACACGCACACACACACCCGCAGTCAGGGCTCCTGTACCTTTGGAGTCCAACTTAAGACTTTCAGCCCAGCTTTGACAAATAACAGCAAAACACAAGAGATAGAAAAAATGGGGCACAGAGTGAGGGACATTGATGGATGGGTGAATCCTCTTGGGTACCCCAGGTGTTCTCAGGCAGGATTTACACCCAAGAAAACTTCAGGAGTAAAAAGGTTTCAAAAAGTAAACACTCGGGCTGACCAGATAGCTGCTGAGGAAGACACAGGAATTGGGGTTTGATCTCTGGCATGCTGCGCTGGCCCCACCACCAGAGTACGCTGGGATGGCGACTGAGACTCAGTGTGGTGGCACATGCCTGTAATCCTAGCACTTGGGAGACTGAAAACAGGAGAATTACTACCAGTCCAATCTGTGCAGCAAGACCCTAGAGACCCTGTACTAAATACATTAAAAAAAAAAAAAAAAAGTAAACATTAACGAAAAGTTGGTCACACGTAAAATCTGGCCATAGAGATTATTTTACAATGCTATCAAATTGGCAAGTAATTATGTCAGAGCAAAAGATAAAATCTGCTTGTGAAAAGAAGCAAGTGAGGGGAAATGCAGCAAGCAGTCAAGACAGTGACGCCAAACATGGCAGCCTCTGAAGGACACAGCCACAACGCGCAGCCAGGATCGGCAAATACAAGCAAGTTCTGCAGCTGACGAGCGAGCTGCCAACCGCCCGAGCCACGCCGCTGGCCAGCACGACCGCCTTGCCAGGAAGGAGATGAGAGAAGCCACATCTTCTTGGGGCCAAGGTGTTTACAAGAATAAAAGGAGGAATGTCTGGGAACAACTTTTGCAAAAAGAAGAAAGCACTCTAAATTTATTGATGATTATTACAAATATAATTAATCCCTCCTTTCAAAATTTCAGTACTATCTTTTTTATTTTTTTTATACATTTAGTACAGGGTCTACAGGGTCTCACTACACAGATGGGACTCTAACAATCTTCCTGTTTTCAGCCTACCAAGAGGTGGGATTACAGGTGCATGCCACCACACCCAGTCTCAGTCACCTCAGCAAGCCCTGGCGACAGGGACAGCACAGCACACTGGGATTAAACCCTGATCCCTGAGCCTGCCCGAGCAGGTGCTTTAGTCTGCTGAGCTATCTGGCTGGCCCTAGTACTATCGTGATGGCAAATTATTTACCTCTGTGGAAAATTCTTGTCAGAACTCTCACTTAAATTATAAAACTAAGTGATAAAAATCAAACTACTGCTTCTGGGCTAGAGTGATAGCTCAGAGGCATAAGTGCCTGCCTGGCAAGTACCAGCCCCAGAACCAGGTGTGGTGGTGCATGCCTGTAATCTGAGCTCTATGGAGGCTGAGACAGGAGGATCACGTTGAGTCCAAACTGTGAAGTGAGACCCTGTATCAAAAATAAAATAAAAACACTGCTTCTGACTCCTACACTACGTGAATGTCTGGACACCAATGTCTGCCACACTGTGGCATTCCTGTTGACCCGGGCACACAGCAGCTGCTTTGAAGCCAGAGCCTCAGCCTTCTCCTTCCTACAATAGCAACTCAGAGGGAGCTTGACAATTGTCAGCACTTTGAGGATAAAGCAGAATGTCTGTATTACTACAAAAGGGCCTCTGGACATGCTGCTTTCATTAAAATGTGGGGAAACTACTTTTCACAAATGTAAAACCCAGAAAACCTTACTTTGTGCAGCTAAAATTTCTAAAGACTCAGCTAACTGCTGAATTCTCTCATGGTACCTGTGAGAGTTTACAAAATTCTACCCAACTTACAGTGCTCTGGAGGACACACACACACCCCCATCCTCCATAGAGGAGCCATGAGGCCCTCAGCTACCCCACCCTGCAACCCCGGCACACTCACTTTCTTGTGGTAAATGCTGCCAAGTCCACGCTCGAGGTCAGGCAGCTTCTGCAGCTGGCTTTCTAGCTGGCTGAACACACTGGGATCTGAGTGCAGCACTTCGGAGACGGCATCCAGCCGGGCATTGATCTTGCTGTGAGGACCAACAGCGTGGGGTCAGTAGCTTGCAATCCTGCCTGAGCACCAGGGCTGGGCAAGCCATGAGATGCTTCCTGGCTCCAGCTCTCCTGCTCCTCTCCTGTGGGGCACTTGGAGCCCATCAGTGGTCAGAGACCAGCCCTTGGGGCCCTCAGAGCTCACTCCCAGTCCCCTGCAGTGTGGGGACTGGGTCCTACTCTGGGAAGGGGGCAACTTGTGGCCAGCCTATGGGACTACTGCCCTCTCCCTCTCGGGCTTGAAGACTGGGTGCTCACAGTGCCATGGGGACCACAACTGTGGAGGACACTGCCTGCCTGCAGGCTACCAAGTGAGCCACACAGCAACTGCTCCCCACACTCACACACAAGATGGAGCCCCTGTGACCTCAGGGCATGACAAGCCCACAGTGAGCAAGATATCCCCTGGTGGGGTGACTGAACAGCTCAAGTGGCAGCCACAGTAGAGATGGAACAAAGACACACAGTGCAGAGGATGAGACATCTGCAGACATGGAGACGAGGGTTTTGCCGATGGCCACACCATTTGTGGTAGGCCCCTGGGGACCCCCAGATGGGCACACACTGATGTAGCACTCACCCATCAGCACACACAGGTGCCCAACCCCACTAGGGGTGATGGCTGCTCACGGGGGGTGGGGGGACCAGGGGTGGAGCCAAACCCTGGGTGGGCCCAGGGCCTCAGAAGACTTCTGCAGTGTAGGTGAAGGGATGAAAGAATACAGACACCAGAAACCATACAGGCAAGGTCTATGTCGTTGGCTGGATGGCACTGGTTAACAACCCTTGCCCCACATGGGCCTGTCCCAGCTTCAGGGCTCATTCTCGCATCCTCCATGCAGAACGAGACAGACTCTGTGCCATTCCAAAGGGGTGACTCCCCTAGTCCCCTGCTTTCTCTCCCTTTACCACGTTGGCCTCAGTCACAGTCCTCGCCCTGACCTACCTGCCCCACATTACGCCCACCCACCTTCTACCCACTGTCCCACTGCAGATGGAGTAGGTGTGCCAAAACCACACTGTCCACAGCGCTGGCTCACCCTGGCTCTGGCCCAGAACCTTTGGACCCAGCCCCTCTCATCACCCCCTCTCCAGCCCGCCTGCTACAGTCAGCCTCCCTCCTGTTCCTGGTTGCTCCTCTCTTCCCTGGTTCTGCCTTGCCCTCCCTTACTCGGCAGGGCTGACGCCACCGCCACCCGCCTCCCCCCTGCACACAGTGCAGCTGTGTGACCGGGGCACTGGGTCCTTCTACCATAGCTCCAGGGGCTGCAGTTTGTGCTCAAGAAACAGAGGCCATGTTCAGCTCAATGACTAAGACCAAAAGGAATGGGTGACAAAAATTAAATGTTCTTTGCATAAAACTGTTGTGATACAATAAATCAATGTTTTACTCTTAACATTTACCCCAAATGCTACACAGATATGAAGTCTGACTTCAACCACTCATTCTTGCATAACTGGGAAATGACACTGGAACAGACTGGGCTGATGCCACAGATGGCATAAGGACAGATGAAATAACGCCATCTGGGCACACAGACAGCCCACTCGGAGCTACTGTCTTAAAATTAAAGGGCTCCCGAAGCACAGAAAGATGAGTTTATGAATTCTATCAGGAAGAAATTTAATAGATAGAAAACCACAAACCTCTTAGAGACTAAAAAGGTTGTGTGAAATTGTTATGGAACCTGCAAAAATACAAAGAAAGCTGCTTTTCCTGCAGCCCAGGGGGGTGTTATTAACCTGGACTGGAGACTATAAACCTTCTCGGCCCACATCCATGATGAAGTTACACTGCTTTAACTAAAAGTGAAACTTCTGAAAAAGAGCTGATAGTAACAATGCTATGAAATAAAATTACAACTTGGTTATAAACCAGGTACAGTGGAAACTCACAAAGGTCTAGTCTGAGGGGTCAGGGAAGACTTCTGGAAGGATCTAATGTTGGTGTGAAAATTACAGGAGTGAGGCCAGGTAGAAGCTGCCCCACAAATCCAGGAGCCATGCTGCAGGCCTACAGACAGGGATGAGTGTGGGGCAAACGGCTGCACACAGTCCCTAGAGACACAAAGGCCAGGAAACGCCAGCTGTCTCCTGGTTAGAGGGAGGGAAAGACAGGAACATGCTGGGTAATGAGATCAACTCATACATATGTTCAAATGACTTGATTATAAAGTAAAAATATTACTTGATTTATCGAACTATGTTCTAAACACCTGTTCTGAACATTCACCTTGTGAACTGTAAATTAGTCCACAAGCTTTAAAGGGCTTTTATCATTCATGTTATATAATCAGGTAACATTTACCCAAGAAGGAATAATTTACCTTCTTCATAATAGTACACAGAACAGTTTTCTCACAGCTACCACCATTATCTGCTTAGCCCACAAACCTGAGGCTCTGAACTGTGCTTCTGGCAGTGGTGGGAGAGGAACTCTTAGACTATCCCTCCCAAGTACAGGCATAAGAAAGCCAGACAAACACAAACCACACTCCTAAGGGTATCAGGACCTAACAGGGTAACTAGAGCTGTACAACAATGTACAAGAAAGTGAAAAGTCAGAGGCAACCCCCAGACACAGTCCCCAGTGGAGATGTTCGAGGAACTTCCAGTGGACTCCAGCCTTGCGGGAAGGGCGATCTTGTAACCACTATCTGGACACACTAAAGCATCACATTCTAGACAGCGCCACCAGAAATCTGGCAGACGCACACAAAGTCCTCTGTGGAGAGAGGCCACTGCATCCAGGCCCTCCCATTATTCATAAAGACAAGTTTCCAAATAATATGGCCAACACATGACGAAAATGAGCTCAGTGAGAATCCAGAGCAACACGAGACAACAGGAAGAGATGCCAGCACCACGCTGGCACGGGGATAGCAGAGCAGTGAACACTCAGGAGTCCGAGAGCCACAAAGGGAAAGCAAGAGTAAGGAGAACCAGGTCGGCTCCGCCTTAACTGCTCTGCAGGGGAGCTTGCTTAATGCTCTGGCTTTGTAAACGTTCCATCCATGAGTTAGCAAAACACTGAGTGAGCTGCACTTTCTAAGTCTAAGGAGACACATCGTTTATGAATGTGAAAACTCCTCATGCCTTTAAATGCTGAACATTAAACCATCTCATTCTCCCAGCTGGACAAGTGATGAAGACACCACCAGCATACCAATTCTAGCAGGCCCTGCCCTCTCCAACACCATCCATCATCACAACGGCACTCTCGCTACTTCCCAGTAACTTCTTCGATATCATGTAAGAGCAGCTCGATGTGAAGCTCTCATGTCCACGCTACTGAGAAACCAGAAGCTTGCTGAGCCCTAGCACGATGCCAAGAGTGCCCACCCCCCCCCCCACAGGGACAGAGTTACCAGTCCTGCATGAGATTACTTTCAGGGTGTGAATATAAGGTGCACATGAAACATGCATGAATTTCCTATTTAGACTTGGAATCTATCCTCCAAGATATCTCATTTATACAGAAATACTCCACAACTGAACAAAAAATTCACTTCTGATCTGAGTAATTTTTTTTTTAAATTCCTTTATTTATTACAGTGTCTCGTTACACATCACTGATTCTTTTTTTGTGGGGGTGGGGGGTGAGCTCAGCCGGCCCTGAGGGGAGGGGCTGGCAAGGCATGTGGTGCTGGGGCTCGAACCGCAGTCCCTGAGAGGCACTCTAGACCACTGAGCTATCTTGCCAGCCCTGATCTGAGTAATTTTAAAAAGGAATATTCTTCAATCCCCAGAGTGCAGGGTAGCCCCACCCCTGGGGTGTGATGAGATGCACTGAGATGGGATGTAGCGGCCAACCCAGGACCATGGTTTATCCACAGCACCACAGTCCTCTGGGTGAGTACCAGGACTGCAGCCTCCTGGGCCACAGCGGTTCCCCTTCCATCCCATTCTGCGCACACACACAGGACCTACTGTCACCACGGCCAGTTCCATCCTCCTGTCACCCTCTGTCTACTCCCAAGTAGCTAAATGGAGCTCAGTGCACCGGGCTGGGGCCACAGTGAGCCTTGCTGGGGCTCTGGCCCAAGAGAGTTGCTAACTTCAGGGTGTACCCGGTCTGCCAATGCCAGTTAGATATGAAGTGCAGGGAAGTGCGCTGGCACCCATGCCCTCGCCACTTAGGTCAGAATGACGGATTAAAAGCACAGCCACTCCCATGGCACAGTGCGGGTTTACCAAACAGCAGCATTTAATTATGCAAGATAATTAACTAGCACGGAAATGTGCTATGTGCTTTGTGCTGTAAAAATGACACAAAAATGTAGCCAAGGAACTAATTCCCAACACAAACAACTTTCCATCCCTTTAATTTTAATTATTTATGGGACTTAACCGCCAGGAACTATTTTAGCACGCTTACTGCTCTTTCATTGTTCTCTGGAAATCTCATCTGAATTATGAAAGCTTTCTTCATTTCCTCTAATCACGGTACAAAGCTGAGCAGTGTGCAGTGAGTGCTTCGTTCAGGCACAAAAGCACCCACCACCTGCATCCCATCCCTCACTGGATGCCGCCTTTTAATCGGATAAGAAAGTCTCCAGCATGGGGCTACACTGCACAAGGCCAGCACAGTAACCACCCGCCCCGTGGAGGAGGGCAGCACGTCTGGTCCCAGGTGCCGCAAGGGGACGGGAGGGCAGACACTGGTGTATTTTCCGCACTAAACAACCAAGCGACACGAGAGCTTTCCTGGGGGCCTGCACAAGTGTGCAGCTCAATGAAAGGCACTTTTTACAGGTAACTTTTTACAGTTTCACCAAATGATTTATCATTTAAATGCTAAATAACACTGTGGGATTGAAACAAACAGAAAAAAGCACCATGTCTCCCGAAAGGCTGCTGAGCTGTCAGTACACGTATCTTGCTCCTTCACAAGAAAGTAGACTCTGCCAGCCTCTCCGTCAAAATGGCTCAGGCTGGGGTGCAGGAGTGGAGGGGACACAGGGCTCAGATACACACGGCCTCCTACTCGCCCTCACGGGTTGCAGGGCAGTGCCTCACACTGCTGGCAACTGTGTGGACACCCGTGGGCAGACCCTGGGATGCCCAATGCCTGTGAATCAGATCCTTCCATTGCCAGTCTGGAAGGCCTGTAGAAGGAAGAAGGAAGAAGGAGGAGGAAGGAGGTGGAGAGGAAGCGAGCCAGCCAGCACATGAGCTGGTCTGCAGCACAGTTACTGGTTGCAAGGCTTCCAGCCAGCAGCTTCCCAGCACCTAGGCTCTGTAGAGTGCAGATAGATATCCAGGCTCAGACTTGGTCGGCAAGGACACAGGGCACCTGAGCCTCCGTAAGCTCGAGTCCTTCACCAGGGTGAGCACCAGGCAGAGGACAGAGCCCATGCCCAGCACAGAAGAATGACATCCAAGCGCTACAAGGGTCCCCAGGAGGAGTGTGAGCATCATATGCTGTGAGCATGCTGTTAAAAGTTAGAATTAAAACAGACAACGTGGCTCAGTGCAACAAGTGCTTCCCTGGCAAGCACAAGGGCCTGAGTTCAATCCCTGGTTCTGCCAAAAAAAAAAAAAAAAGAAAGAAAATGCAGGTACAGCCCTGAGGCAGAGTATGCACTCAGAAAAGGCAGCCAGGCTGGTTTGGGGCAGCTATCAGACCTCACACCCCAGGACTGGACAATACATCTGAGTGCCCGATGTAGGTCTTCTGGGGAAACACAAAAGAATTCCTTTTACCTTAATTTAAGGAGTGGCTGCGTCACCCACTTCTTGAGCTTCCGCCTTCCAAATGCAGTTTTCGTGTGGTCTAACACCCACAGCAAACTTCCCTTTTTTTTCCCGTCAGTCTACAAAGACCAGAAAACAGGTTTTATCTGCTAATGGACGCTCCACTAGTGCCAAATGGCTGGCTGGCTGGCTGGGATTCCCCTTGGCCTGAGCTTGTTCCCCACACCCAGCCTGACCCATGGCTCACAGGGTGTGGCCACATGATGCTTGATACTGAAGATACAAACATGAGCACACATTAGCACAAAGTAATGATATTTTTACAAGAAAAGGGCTAATTGATGGTTTGTTTTCTTTTTTTTGGGGGGGGGCTGGCTCATGATGCCCTAAGGGCAGGTCTGGTAAGCCATGTGGATATAGGGATCAAACCATAGCATCCTGAGCCTGGTTGATTTCTTAAGCAGGCACTTAAAACAAGTTAGCTAATGGGCTGCCCCTGAAAAGGGCTCTTACTGTGTCTGGTTAGCTATAAATACCTCAGAGTACATAGAAAGAGGCCCAAGTTTAGCTGAAAGACAAGCATAGGATTTTAATTCCCAGCTCTGTCTCTACAAGAGCTCACTTTTTAAAATTTATTTATTTATTTATTTGGTACAGGGTCTCACTGCACAGCTTGAACTCACAGTGATCCTCTTGTCTCAGCCTCTCAAGTGTGCGCCACCATACCAGGTCTTGGTAGCCACCAGCATGGCACACACAGGGTTCCGAGGCGGCACAGCATGCGGTATCAGGGATCAAAGTCAGATCCTTGTGCTTGCCAGACAGGCACCTAGACCACTCTCTCTCCAGCTCAAGAGCTCAAGTTTTGGTAACAGTAGGGACACTAAAAAGTGCTGTTTATAGGTGACTTTTGCCTAAGGAACTGGATTTTACAAACAGGGTATGAAGGCACATACCTATAATCCTGTTACTCAGGAGGCTGAGGCAGGATAATTGCCTGAGCTCAAGGTCATCACAGGCTACACAGTAAGTTCAAGGTCAACCTGAACAACCTAGGCCCTGTTTTAAAGCACAAAAACAAAACAAAAAAAAAAAAAAAAGAACTGGATTTAGACCCGCACATAGCAGGATGTAAACAGGGATGATGTGTCCAGGAAAGCTTGGTGCCCAGGCTGTGCTTCCATCCCTGCCACATCCCAGCGTGGCCTACATGACCAGAGAAACCTCTGGGCAACGCAAGGACAGGGAAAGTGGTCCTGGGCAGAAGTGACTCAGCCAAGGCTCACAGGGTCTGACTGTAAGACAGGGAAGGGCTCTGCAGGCCTCTCTACTACTCGAAGCAGGGGCCAGGAGATCAAGCATGGGTACCTGCCGGAACTATTTCTGGAAGGTCGGGGGTTGCACTCAGAAGGTTCTGAGTCTCTACAGGGCAGATGACTTGAATGTGGTGTTCTCTTCAGAACTGGTCATTTTTTTGGGACTCCCTTATAACAGTGTACAATGTAACATCTCACTTTCTGTAACAATCCAACTCCTCAATACAGACCAGAGAAATAGCCAAGAAATTTGCATTGTAAAATGAGACACAAAGGGGCTGGTGAGATAGCTCAGCAGACCAAGTGCCTGCTTAGGTAAGCATAGGACCAGCAGTTCGACCCCCAGTACTGCACAAAACACCAGCCCTGCCCCTGGGCATGCTGAGCTGGTAACCAAGTCCAGGCATGATGGGGCATGCTCATAAACCCAGCACTGGGGAGGCTGAAACAGGAGGATCACTACATGTCCGAGCTGCACGGCAAGACGCTTGTACCAAATACATTTAAAAAAAAGTAAAACACAGTATATCTACCCTGTAGGTATACTGAGCCCAGACTTGTTTTCCATGCCTGTAATAGGAGAGAAGATGTTTCAACACAAAATTAAAGGACTATAAGGAAAATCAGAGAAACCAAAGAAAAAAATACACTTCCTTTTAATTCTAAAAGATGATGTTTTTCCAAGACAATACTTGGCACAGAACTGGTATAGGAATTACCAGATGACATGGCCTTCAGGTACCAGGGAGGCCAGTCTGGGGCCACTTCAAGAAACCCAAGAAGAACTTTCCTCACACACTGGTCCTCTCACCTGTGGGCACACAGTCATCATGGGGCACAGCGACAGGCACATGAGGACCTGGCCCGCACCCAGGCCTGCACTCTCAGAACCAGCTGTGCGACACCCCACCCTTGCTGCACACCACCTCAAGCAACGAGGCCCTGCCCGCCTCACCTGGTTCTGCAGGATTTCCAGGTTCCTCAGTGCTGTCCCATTCATCGTCATGAACTCCATTTCATTTGACAGCTGTTTAAAATTCCTGCAGAGACCAACATTCAGTAAGCCAGTGTGTGAGACTACAAGGACTAAAGATACGAGCTCAGGGACGGGGAGTAACACCGTAACACTGCGCCAAGGCAACACGCTGACAGGCAACCGGGCCACAAGGAGCAAGGCAGGCAGACTCAGGCACTGCTCACCGAGTGGCTCCGTGGCAGGATAAGTGCTGTGACCCACGGAGGACAAGAACGCAGGCCAGGATGGCAGCGGCAGTGTTTTGTTTTTGTTCTACATCTCCAGGAATAGAACCAAACACAGTCTTTAACCCCGGGCAGAATGTGAATTCCTCAGGAAACACCATGCAATTAGCTAGAAGAATATGTCAAGACTCTTAAAACTGTCCTCCCTGTTCCACAGTGTGGGATCATCTCGATAAACACTTTAGAAGCTTTTGCTCCACATTCCGTAATGTGCGACAAATGTTGTTTATAATTAACAGCACACATTAAGGTGGCCAAGGTTTAGTGGCACAAACAAAAAGTAACAAAAGTTACTTCCTTAAACTCAGCAAAGCATTCACATGCTTGTATATGCCTGTAATCAAAAACCTAGATTAGAGGTAATACATTTCATACTAACTCAAGAACTCAGATGTAGCATGACTAATCAATGCAGGCAAGACTCCAATTTCACTCATACCCATTACTCAATGTGCTGTGGGCGCAGCAGTGCAAGTCCTGCTAGCAGCCACCTCTCAGATGCTTGGCCCAAAAGACTTGATGGCTTCTTTTGAAAGAGAAAATGAGTTCACTGAACCACGTAGAAGGAATGAGTATCTGTGCTCTTGTCACAGCTGGCATGAGGTCTACGTGAGCCTCCAGTTTCCTGGCCATTTAGAGTACCAGTCCTGACCCCAGAACCTGACCCACGGCATGAGATCCCTGGACTTCAACACCTCCATCAACGCTAGAGGATAGAATGAAGCTGCCCTGCATCAGGAACGCTGCCTGGTAACACTGCACTGTCCTCTGGCCGCAGACCTTGCTGTCAAAGTTTCCCTCTACCTAGGAACAATGGCCCGCACCACCTGGGGGTGACAGCACCTGACGTGTGCCCTGACCCACCTCTGCCTGCAGTGTAAGCTTGGTTGTGAGCCACTCTTCTCAAAAACCTTGGCTTCTCCAGGCAAGCTCATCGGTCAGCGACACTCGTCGGGGGACTGGGGCCTCGCACAGCACACACTCAGCAAACCTCTGTACCTTCTGATGGGGAGGCTGTCTGGGTTGGTTTCCTTGGAGTCACAGAGCCCCAGAAACATCCCGGAAACACCAACAACTGTTGTAAAGTGTACAGCACTACTGATAGGAAGAAAGCAGCACTGGCTATGTGGAAGACAGACGATCATGCAGGTTCCTGGTCACAGATCCAGGCTGGCAGCGCCGAGAGCCCAGCCTCTTCCTGGAACTGACCCCTTTACTCATGGGCTCTGCCTGGAGAGCTTCATGTCCCTATTCCTGATGGTCAGGTTGCACTAACCCAGCAGGGCTCATCACTCCGCACTTCCCTGGCACAGGAGGCGTTTGGGCCACCACAACATGTGCCGGAGCTGGATGGAGTAACTTCGAAGAAGGGAAACATACTACTTGTGCTAAGGATTTGGAGTTCCTGAACGAGAAGCCCATGGCTCCACTGTCCCGGGCTGCACAGACGGCCCTTCCACAGGGTGGCAGACGACTGGCAGGAGAGACCAACCAGGAGGCCTGAGCCCAGCGCAGGTACTGCCCCTGTGCTTTAGCACCTTTGTTCCTGCCAAGGATCACAGACAACGTTCTCACAGCACCACAGCAGATCTCACAGCACCACAGCAGATCTCACAGCACCACAGCACGAACTCCCCTTAGGGTTCCCAAAGAGTGCTGCAGACCTGCCCTTTAACAGCCTAAGGGCTTTGTCCTCTGACTCGGAAGAAAGGTGAGCCCCTGCTCTTCTACTTGGCCAGGAGTCTCCCAGAGAACTGCTCAAGGGGCACGGCCAGAGCCCCAGAGAGAAGAGACCAACCGGGACCCACATCATGTGGCGAATCTGTGGGCCGCAGCAGGGCAGGGCCAGGGAAAGTGCCCACATGGGCGGGGCGGACTCTGACCAGCTGGGCTAGGGGCAGAGGATGGAGGCCAAGGTTCCCCATGTCTGCAACAACAAGGGAAACCATCACTGCAAACCCACATCAGCTGAAGTCAGCCCTCAGCCCCAGCCCTTTCCAGAGGAGGATATGACTCTAACTTCAGTGCTAATATGCTGCACAACTGTGTTGTACAATGGTTCTCCACTTGTTCAGTTCCTTGGTTAGACGTGGCTATTTTATTTTATTTTTGCCCCAAACAAATAAATAGCTAAATTTCAGTTGGATGCAATGTGTAAGGTTTTTTTTTTAACAAGGTTTGCACTGAACTAATAAAGAAGAGGATCCCTGGGTGAGGGAACGATTATGCAGCTGCTCCAGAGGTGCACGGTGCGCTGGTTGTCCATGTATCTGATGGCAAATGTTCTGCAGCTGCACTTTTCCTTCCACATACAAAGAAACGGCCTCTTTCCATGCCCAATTCCACCAGGAATTCTGTACGATTTTTTCTACATACAATTTTAAAGCAGGGGTCATCTGTCAGCAGCCCTGAGTATTCCACAGTATATAACGGCTGATCTGAAATATTCAGGTACCTCTAAATTATTTATCCTTGGAAGAAACCAAAATCATGTACTTTGAAATAAATTTCATAAACAATCTCTCACTAGAATCCATGCTGGGTAAATCTGGATAGAAATCTTAGAGATAACACAGGAGAATACTTCATTAATATTTCAGGCACCAAAAACATAGGAAATGTTCTTCACTCTCAAGTTTAGCAAGGGAGGGAAATGCCCGTGTGCAAAGCACACAAAGAAAGTTTCTGTTCTCTGTCATTCCTAACCCACTTTTTCAAAAATGACAAGCCCGTCTTCCTGATGTTGACAAGGGCAGTGAAGGTGCAGACCTCCCCTGAAAGAGCACCCATTACTGAGATTCTGTTTAAGTAATATTTAAAACTAGAAGGCCAGGTGTGACGGCCCCCATCCATAGTCCTAGCACTCCAATAGGCTGAAGCAGGAAGACTGCAATTCCATGCCCACTTATCAAGACCCTATCTCTCAAAAAAAAAAAGGACTGGGGGCATAGCTCCATGCAAAGGCCCCAAGTTCAATCCCCAGTGCTACAAATAGATAAATAAGACCATCTCCCCGCCATAAAAACCCTGCCATATCACATATAAAATCTGTAGCAGACCTTCAGACTTCATATATTCCTCATTTGTCCAACTCTGGGACTACATTTATTCATTATAAATTGCACTATATTAAAAACCTTTAGCTTATTTTACTTCCATGCCTTATTGATCTCCCAATAAACAAAGGACTCTCTTTTGTTGAGACCACCAGGGATGGAAATGAGAAAAGAGGTGTGTATCATCCCCATGACCACCAGGCTCAATGACAGAGGGAGGCAGAGAGGACACAGAGCTACACTATAGCCACAACCCATGACAGCAAAGGTGAGGGACAACTGCAGGGGGCAAGGGCCCAAGAAGAGCAGGGTAGGCCTCCACCTGGGACACTGAAATGCTCAGGGGGAAGGCAATGTCCACCAGGGACATCCACCTGTCCGCTTGGGGGTGGAGGGGTCACAGAGGCCCCTGCTCTTACACGAAGGGGCATGCCTGCACCCAGAAAGAGGCAGGCATTTGGCAAAGGCACGCTACCTGCCTAGCATGGGCACAGGAAGCACCCTCACCCAGGGATGGTAGCAGACCCCAACTTGGTCCCCCTCCAGACACGCACCCCTCTAAGTGGCCTGGGCCCACAGGGCTGTATGCCCAGGCTTCTCTTCAGGCTTGAGCACTGTGTCCCTTCTGGTTCACCAGCTGCTTTCAGCTGGCCTTCTTCACTACACCCCTTGCTGAAGTCCGCCTCCCACATGCTCCCTCACCTTGATGTCTAGCAGCATTTCTTGGTATCCTGCTTCATTCCACATAGGTTATACTTTTGCTTTGATCCATAAAGGATTAATTGCATGAGAAATGCCCACTGACACACCATCAGCAAGCTGGACTTCCCAGGTCAGGTCAGGACTGTATGCAGGACTGCAGCCTCCAGAGAATGAAGCCAGTGAGACCGCCGCAATGCCTCCCGGCCAGCCCAGGGCCACTAGCACCTGCGGAGCAGGACACACAGAGGGCGAGGTCCTGCTGGGCCCCATGTCCTGACACTATTCAGAGCCAGCTGTCTTGGTGATTCTTCTCTCATTGCTCAGAGAAAACACCTGAGACCCAAAAAGTTTATTTAGCTCATTGTGTGGAAGTTTCAGTCAGCCATCAGCCGACTCCAAGGTAAGGCCACATGGTGAGGGGGAACACTTCCAGCAAAAGCAACAAGGGGGAGAGCAAGCCTCAAGCCTCTTTGCCTCCCCTACACTGTAAGCAGGCTGGGGTGTGGGGGGAGTGTAGCACCCACACCATCTCTGTGCCCTCCTCTTGCACAGGTTTAGGATATTTACAGGTGAGGAGCCTGCCCTCACCTGTTAAGTACTGAGGTACTTAAACTTCTAAACTCAAATTATAATGTAAAATGGAAAGAAATTGTTTAAAAAGAAAAAAAGGAACTAAGATAGGAGAAAGGGTAAAGAATAGACAGGAAAAAAGAAAAAAATGCTAGTCAGTTCTTAGTGTCTCTTGGTTCACTGAAAAGGAAGGTTTGTGCTACTATTGATTGGAAAGTTTCATGCCTGTATCTTATATTCTGAGCAAGTACTTCAAAAATAACAACATACAATGTATTTTTAATCCTTTTTCTTTCTTTGGTACCAGGAATTGAATTCTCAGGTCTCACCATGTAGCTAGGGCTTATAGTGATTTCCGTTTTCAGCCTCTCTAGAGCTGGGATTAAAGGTGTGTGCCACCATGCCCAGTTTTGGTGGCTGACAAGGCATGTGGTACTAGGGATTGAACACAGATCCCTGCGTTTGCCAGGCAGGCACTTAAACTGCCAACCTATCTCTCCAGCTTGTACTTGTTTTATTAAATTCATTTTTACTCCTTTTTATGCTATTGTAAAGGAACTACTTTCTAATTCTCATTTTCATATTCTTCACTGAAAGCACACAGACATGCAATTGAATTTTTTAGATTTATTTCATATCCTGTAACCTTGCGACCAGGTATATTAGCCCCAACAGTCTTTGTGGATTCTTAGGTGTTTTTCTACACAGGTTGATATCATCTACAATAACAAATACTTTCACCTCTTTCCCAATATGCCAAGCCCTGGCTAGAATACTCAAGAGAGTGCTGGACAGTGGTGGTGGAAACCAGTGTCCCTACACTCTGGGAGAGTATTCAGGTTCCCACCCATAGGCATGCTACAAGCTGTGAGCCTCCGGAGACTCCCTCAATTATCAAAGTTTCCTTTGGTATGAATTTTCTACAAATTTGAATAACAAAAGGTGTTGCTTTTTGCCAAAAGTTTCTCCTGTCTGTTGAGACTATCATGTAGCTCTATCATATTCTACTGACAAAATATTCATCAGTTTTGCTTTTTGTGTGTGTGTGTGTGTTGTGTCTGTATTTAGGACAGGGTCTCATTATGTAGATCAGACTCTTAGAGATCCACCTGTGTTTAGCCTCCCAAGTGCTGGGATTACAGGTGTGAGCCACCACTCCCAGTCTCAATGGCTATCTCAGTGCACCCCAGGGATGGGACTGGCTGCTCTGTCTAAGCAGGTGCTTTAGTCCACTGAGCTATCAGGCTGGCCCAGTTTTGAATTCTTAACCCAAACCTATATTCCTGGAATAAATCCCACAGTCATGGTACACAACCCTTTTTACCAGGTGCTGAATTCCATTCGCTTGTTGCTTTGGTGAAGATGTGTCTATTCACAGAATACACAAGTCTGTGGTATCTGCTGTGATGTCTTTGTCTGGTTTTGGAATAATGATTTCTGAGATGTATTATTGTTTTTCAGGCTTTTTTGGTAATGGGATGTCCTGCGAGCTTAAACATTTTGTAGCATGCTTGCCCTCTATCTATAAGATGCTATTAAAGGAGCTGGGGAGATGGCTCAGTGGAATAAGCACTTGCCTGGCAAGCGCAAGGACCCGAGTTCAATCCTTCAATCCCGGGTTCTGCCAAAAAAAAAAAAAAAAAGATGCCATTAAACATCTTACAGATTAACTCTACCTTTGCTAATGAAAAAAGTCACCCTGTATTATCATTCCACATTATAAGGATTTTTCTAATAAAAAGTGTTGGAGACCAGGCTGTGTAAGGGTTGGTGGAGGTCAAGGTGCTGACCACAGTGCTCCCAGGGCAGAACAAAAAGCCAGCTCCCTCTTACTTGGTGCAGGCATCCAGGTGGGGAATTGTTCCCCCTTTAACCTTCATCTCTTTCAAAGTTTCACCTGCGCCTTATTGTTCAAAATTCCTTCAATCATGTAATGGAGGACTAACAACTGGTGATCAACATACAGCACCCCGCTGAACTGAGTCCATACCATACTGGTTGTGGAAGGTCCACCTGAGGGTTGCTGCCAACAGCACAGAACTGGAGGTGGAGATGGTATACTGTTGATTCTCCTGGAGAAGCTTGTGCTGGTTTTCCTAATGTGAACTTGGCTGTTCTCATCTTTGAAGGAGATCCTCCTAGAGAAGATTGTCATACTGACTTTCAGAGATAAAACTCAGCTGTTCTCATCAGAAGAGCTACTGCTTTCTGGCTCGGGGGGGGGGGTGTGGGTGTGTGTGTGTGTTATACTGACTTTCAGAAATAAACTCAGCTGTTCTCATCAGAAGAGCTCAGGACCTTGCTGTCATTGAAGTGGCACTTTTTGGTGGGGCTCTGGTCCTTGCTTTGAGCATCACTTCCTGGCTCCCACGCAGATCCTATGCAGCACCTTGTTGGCAAGACTTTCTAGCTTCCACCACTGACTTTTGGGCCTTCCCAACACAGATCCTTGAAAGAGACTTGCATGAGACATTGTTGTGGGCTCTTCGGGGGGTGGGGGGCACTGCCATGGGCCTAGATCTTCAACTGGACTTGTGTAGGACATTGCCATGAGATCCAGCTAGATGCTTTGGGTCTCTAGTGTGTGGACAGATCTCTCACACTGTTTTACATTTGACTATTGAGGTGAACGTTAGAAAATAATTCTGTAAGTTACATGGCCCATACTCCTTTTTTTTTTTTTTTTTCCTGGAACTGGAGATTGAACTCAGGCCCTTGTGCTTGGCAGGTAAGCGCTTATTCTACTGAGCTATCTCCCCAGCTCCCCAATACTCTTTTTCTTGCAAACCCTACTACATGTGTCATGAACTGACACATGATCCTATACTCCAAAGCTTCTTGCGGGGCAATAAAAATGAGTTGACTGTGGAGGTCAGAGAGACTGTTCACTAGAACCAAATCTACTGTCAATCCCCTATGAATCTTAAAAATTTCTGTCTGCCTTTCATCCTTTTCAATTCAATAGATTCCAAGGATCTAATAAGCCCCTGACAAAAAAGGTTTTAGAGTTCATCTTGGGTAAATTTTTTCATTCTGTTCTATAATTTCCAAAGCCAAGGCTTACTTGAATCTCAATCCTCTTTGGTCACAGCAGTACTAGCAAGATGACGGAGGGAACGTCATCCTTTGGAAAGCGTCGTAATAAGACACACACATTGTGCTACCGCTGTGGCTCTAAGGCCTACCACCTTCAGAACTTTGACTTGTGGCAAATGTGGCTGTCCCGCCAAGTGCAAGAGAAAGTATAGCTGGAGTGCAAAGGCTAAAAGGTGAAATACCACCAGAACTGGTCGAATGAGGCTCCTAAACACTATGTATCGCAGATTCAGGCATGGATTCCGTGAAGGAATGACACCTAAACCCAAGACAGCAGCAGTTGCAGCATCCAGTTCATCTTGAGAATTGCAGCAATCACTCAAAATAAATGCTTTGGTTTTAAAAGAAAAAAAAAAAAATCTCAATAATCAGCCAAAATGACAAAAGTACTCGTTTCTGGTA
The DNA here is from genome assembly GCA_004027165.1 of Ctenomys sociabilis. Classification (NCBI taxonomy): domain Eukaryota; kingdom Metazoa; phylum Chordata; class Mammalia; order Rodentia; family Ctenomyidae; genus Ctenomys; species Ctenomys sociabilis. Next base: position 50,736 of record PVKA01005322.1, read on the forward strand.
ACAACAACAAAAAAAAAAGCCAATGTCTTTTAAATTTTATAAATTTAAGAAATAAAATAATCTGGCATAACCACTAGTCAACTTTGAATTCCTGTGGCAAAATACCCATAACCAACCTGTAAGGAGGACAGGTTCCCTGAGCCCAGAGCCCCAGAGGTTCCATGGCTGGTCTGCCCTATTGCCTCTGGGTAGCTAGCCAGCCAGCGTGAGGGCAGACAGTTTGTGGAGAAGGAGGCAGAGGGAGACAAGGCTGGCAAGTGGCTACTCCTCAAGGACACAGGCCGACGCCTTTACTGCCTTCATCAGGCCTGGCTCCCACTGGTTCCAGCTCCGTCAAAAAGCACATGGGCTAGCGGCCAAGCTGGTGACACGTGGGCCTCGGGGCTGGCTGGCCAGTGTCCCAGAGCAACATTCAACACCCAAACTATAGAAAGGTCCACCGCTGCTCCTCATGGACTACTTTCACTGTTACACTATTCTGCTCTGGAACAAACATATTAACATTCGCAAAACAATTTTGGAACTTCAAAATTTTCCCTTATTGAGAAACAAAACAAAAAACCTCACTTCACCTAAGAATGATTCCTGAAATTGTGTATTTTCTTCAACCACCTAAAATTCTATTGTAAAAGCTCAAAGACCTTCAAATAAATGTTCGAGATTTTATAATATATGCAGCAATTTTCATGAAAGCATTTGCCAAACAAAGCAACTAAGTTGAATTTTTTCCCTTGACAATACAGGTCTTCAAGTACAAGTTCAAAAGTTCAGCATCTCACGATTACAAAGTAACACAACTACATTCCATACACAAGGAGAATGTTCATTTTTTCCAAAGTAATGGCCTCAAGAAGTTGCTTTCCTTTTCCAAAGTATAAAGCCAGTAGCCGTCTTCTCCTGGAATGGTCTTCAAATTCCACGTCACCATCAAATTCCGTCACTCACACTTCATCCGCTAGCAAAGCGACAGTATAGCTGGCCACCATCTGTACTCATTCAGCACAGTTTCTGACATTGAATTTGGCAATTTCCCATTAAATCCACTCTCCAGGATCTGAATTCCTTCCTTTCACATTAATTCCCTATTTCCTGATTGTCTACAAGGAACTGGGAATATGTACAAAATAGGGGACTATCATTCATTATTTGCTGTTATTTTAAGTCACTATGAGAGGATAGCCAACCGAAAACCATCACCTTCTAAATACATCAGAGTAGGATTTTATCACCCATGGTCAGTTTCCCCGTTTCAGCGTTAACCTCCTTTCCTCAGGGCTGCAGGGATGGAGCCGCTGATCTCTGTAAGCTCTGAATCACTGACTGTACCACACTGAAGGCTCGCAGGCAGAAGCAGGACCCTGGGGGGCTTGTACTTTCAGGTTTTGTTCTTTCATTTTATTTCTACCGTTTGCAGTTCACACAGTTTATAATCAGCTTGGGGACTGGTCACATGCACATATCACAACATGTTTCTTTTTAAAATGTGTTTACTGTATAACACCATCAGCCACACAGATGGCCCTCCAATGCCTAACTGCACAACACAAAGCAGCACTCGGTGAGACATAATGTCAAGTCACTACTTTTTTTTTAAAGGTATCAGTTATTTAACTAGGTTCTTAGTAAGAAATTTAGAACACTAATTTATGAGGATAAATTCCTTGTGACAGAGCAAAAACAGATTGCAGATAGCCTCAGAGCTGAGGAACAGCTTTGATTTTTGCTAAAATCTGTGAGTCCACCGCTTTCTAATCTACCTTGAGCTGTTCTGAAATCTGGTGTCTCTCTTGGTGTCAAAGATCTTGCCCTCTTTGAGTCTGGGCTTCCACAGCTCCTTCTTCTTGAAGTAAGCATCAGTGAGGTGTTTGGGGATTTTCACTTTGCTGCTATTAATTGCTGTAGAGGTGGCAATGACAAAATTTCTGATGTGTTCTTCAGAGAGGAACACGATTAAGGCTAAGAGGCCCAGTCAGAAGTAGCAAGCCACTGGCTAGCTGCTTCAGGAAGAGCACTCTCTTGCCTCTGTGAGGCCTGGTGAGGATAATAAAGATGGTGCCAGGAGTGATGCTGGCTCGAAGTTTCCGCACATGCTGACTGAAGGGTTTCTTACCCTGGCTCAAGAACTCTCGCAGTACATCTTCAATAGGGTAGTATTCAGGCATTTTTTGAAACTTGACCACCAGGTACCACCATTCTTGTCCCCAAATGACTGGTTTTGTGATCACAGCAAGAACTTTCTCCTTTTTCTTCTCAGCCTTCAATTTAGCAGCTGTATACTTTCTCCTGTACAAAGCCTTTCTGGAATACATAGCAGATCAGGAGTACCTACCAATCCCTCTCGCCAGAACAGGATTTTGGCTGCAGTGGGGCTGCCCCTTCTTGGGCTTTTTTGTCGTCACCTTACCCTTTTTACCAATGCCACTGGCAGCAGCTTTCTTGGCTTTGGTTTCTTCCCATTAGTGTCTCGCTTCTCAGTTTTTTTTTGCCCACCATCTTGCAAGATGGGAAAGAAAACTAAGTTTCCAATTCCCAGCACAGGTCACTATTTTTTGGATACGTTAATTTATTTTTTTGGTACTAGGGTTTGAACTCAGGATCTTGTGCTTGCCAGGCAGGTGCTTATGTCATTGAGCTATCTCCCTGTGTAGGTCATGACTTTTTAAAAATAAAACCTTTTAGCCACAGTGAAACATTCACAGATTAATACCCTCCAGGTTAAAAGCTAAAGTGCTTAGAACTCCACTGAGCCATTACCCCACCAACATTTTGCCTTCCTCCTCCTCCTCCTCCTCCTCCTTCTCCACAGAAGCAGCCGCTCTTGGATGTGCTGCTCAGCCCTCCCTGAGCACAGCTGAGTCTTCCTTCGGACTTCTCTCATCTCACAATGGCCTGCGCTGCAAGCCTGCAACCTGACTTCTGGCTAGATCCCCCGGTATGGTCCTATAGGTCGTTCACTGTACGTGTGCCACCATGACACAATAAACCCATCTCCCACATGGGCTCTCCACTGCTGAGAGGGGCAACACCATTTCCACAGCAGTGGTACTGCTTTACTAAGTGTCGCACGGAACACACCAGAGACATCAGGATGACATTCCCAAAGAGTGCGCCTATGTCCCACTCTGCCCAAGCCAGTACCATCCTCAGCCCAGTTTACTGAGCCAGGGTCACCGTCACAGAGAGTAACTCTGACAGCAACAAGGACAAGGGCTGTGAAGGAGAAAAGGGCAAGAAAGTGACCCTGCCATCAGTTCCCTCCCACTGGTCGCTAGACGAGAGTCTTCGTTCTGTGTCTTGACATTTCCAAAGCTTGGAAGTTAATCCCTCTTGCAAAGAACACCACATTAATAGCTGGCCCCTCTCTCCAAATGCATGGTCTATGAACTAAGCGCTGCAAGCGTGAATAAGAGAACTAGTAGTCGTGATTGCTTTCAAACCCACTTCTTAATCCAGTTACTGTAAGGCACACAGTTTCATAGTCAACACAACTCACCAAATAGATACCATGAACGTAAGTGGCCAGAACTGGGTTGCTATTTTAAGATAATCAGCATTTTTACGATTCCGCAGCACTACTACCAAACAGCTCAGCCCTATCCCCTGCTAGGGAATTCTACAACAGCAAGTAAACTTCTCATAATATACTACATATCAACATTGGAACTCTTTTAGTCCTACCCCTTTTGAGCCACCACTTACTCAGGCGTAGACAGTATCTTTTCCAAGTTAAACTCCTTGAGATATCTTATTATGGCAGCCAAACAGCAAATCACAGGTTTCTCCAAATTGATGACACCAGAAAAACTTTGAGACCCTAAAAAACAGAATGCATAACCTCATTAACGTCATCATTGCTATTAAAATAGCCAATTCTATGCAAACTTTGTAAATACTGAAAGAGTAATTTAGATAGAATTTCCTAAACTGGCCCTTTGGGAAAATGATTACAGACACCCATGACACGTATCTTCTGAAGGTGGAATGGACCCTTTTACAGAGAAGAACAGAAAATTGTTGAAAAATATAAAATGCTCTATGTATATGTAAAATGTACCAATAACATTAAAAACATACATATACATATATACATACTGGTCTCCTTTAACCAGAAACACTCCAAACTGCATGTCAAAGACATATATACAAGACAAGCAGAAACTTTTTTCAACATAAAACCCTGGAGATGACCAAAATATACAGCTGTGAGGAAACAGATACATTTCAGTACAGGCAGATCATCATGCACCTGCTGAAAGGTATGATGGGATTGTGGCACTCAAGCTGCACACCACTATGGGCCACGCTGTCCTTGGCTCACAGGGCAGAAGTTCATGCAGACTGGAGCAGCACAGGTCTGCATGTGCCTGGTGTGAAGAGTCTGATGTTTTGACTGTTCTATGAACAGGACTACTCCATTCCACTCCAAAATTCCTTCGGGGAATAGCTTGCTCCCTCGGCCTTATAAACTCTGCCTCCCCTGACCGGGTGCTGACATCTTTCATGATCTCCGCCCATCCCCACAGGGACAACATAAAACTAGCTTCACTGCTTCACACAACAGTCCGTTCAGTGGCCTCTCAGGCATTCTATCACCTTTGGTGCCAAAGCCCAAGGCAAGGCACCCCTTCTGGGAGGGCACTCTGCCCTATCCTGCACCTTTCACCCACCGAGGCCTCGGGTGACATCAGTCCCCAGACCTTCGCCATGGTCCAGGCAGCCCTTGCCATTCCAAACTGCTCCAAATCAAACATCTTCATCCTCCCAGCACCCTCCTGCCTTTCCACCCTTCTGACCACTGGGACAGAGAGGCTCACCCTACCTCCTGTGCCATTTAAACCCAGTGCTGGGCACAGAAATACTCTGCAGAAAGAACCTTCTTCCCTTGGAGTTTCTGCCCTTGGCTAACTGTGGGGATGCCTGCCTTGATCACTTACACACACCACAGCCCTGATGCTGGCCTCCAGCAAAATAGCTAGCCAAACATCCTGCTAAAATGCAGGAATACTAATGCTTTTAATACTTATCTTATTAAAAGATAAGCACAAGAAAATGTGGTCAGTAGCTCCTTACATTTCTTGAGTGCCCAAAGGTCCCAAGGAGAAAGAAGGACCCTGTGGGGCCCCCGATGTGCCTTCCTTGGCACTCCCACTGACTTCTGACCACAACCCAGCCATCATCAGACTGAAGGTCAAACCTCAGACCAGCCGCCTGAGGACTTGCACCAATGTGTACAGTCCTCACCTCTGATGTCCACTGGCTCCTTTGCGTAGAACTCAGTGACTGCCTGGAAAGCAAGGCTGTGTTCAAAATAAACATTATCCATCCTCTCTACTCGAATCCTGTCATCCCGGACACTACAAGGAAGAAAATAAGGTCAGAAACGATCCTTGTTGAATTCAGGCCTGCCCGGGATTTATGTGCCTTCTGTCTCACACTGAGGAGAGAAGACAGAGCAGAAGGTCTGCAGACTCCTGGGCAAGAGACCCCACTGTGCAAGCTTTCCTATGAGTAACGAAAATACTTCATGGTACGTAAAAACTATAATTTTTTTCAACCATTTACTACTGTTCAATATTCACATGGCAGGGGCCAGGGACATGGCTCAGTAGAATAAGCGCTTCCCTGGCAAGTGCAAGGGCCTGAGTTCAATCCCCGGTTCCACCAAAACAACAACAACAACAACAATATATTCACATGGCATTAAGTGTATCAGGCATAACTTTATAACATTTTTATTAATAATAATAAACATTACAAGATACCGACATTAGCTGCCTGAAACTTCTTCTGTCACTGTCACAGGAACCAGCGCCTCAAATGTCATGTGCATTATGACCATGGGCACTGTCAGTGTAGCACACTGTTGTGTGCTCTCTACCATGTAGCACTGGCACTTTGCTAAACCCATTCACCTCACTTTGGCACCCACATCACATTTCTAAGACATACATGAAGACGGGCTCACGAAGTCAGGCAGTTTACTTTTAATGCCTCTAAGCATTCCGTTCTTTCTTACATTTTATAGAACAATTTTCAAGCTTGCTCTTCAAGCTGAATTCACTTCAATGGGGAGGTATGAAATGAGAAACACAGCTTGGCTCTGCACAGCACAGTGCAGGCTGGAAACACCATGCAGCCTGAGAGCGCCCAGCCCACTCAGGGTCTTCCATTCTCTGTGGACCTCCTCCCTGTGGTCCCTATCTGCCTCTCAGTCCCAGCTCTCATCCACCTCAGAATACACACACAGCCCAGACTCATTCCTGGGGTGCAGAGGCCCCCACCTCATTCTGTCTTGCCTACTTCTAGGCCTTTGATCTTCTTTATCAGTTGTCCGTTCAACCTGCTCAGTTTCACAAGTTTGTTGGGATTTCACAAGTTTGTTGGGATTTGTTTTTTTTTGTTGTTGTTGTTGTTTTTTTTGCTTTAAAGAAAGCTTTATTTACTACATACATCCTAAGAATGTACTGCAAATGGAGCAGGACCTAAGAAGCTGTTCAAATACAAAGCAGCTAATGACAACTAATGTGCTAACATGTTCGGAAACAGAACTCTAAAACTTTTTTTAAAAAACATTTATATAGTTTGTTCTTAACCCTAAAAAAAAAAAGTTCACATTTCAAGTTATAAACTTACCCCAGTAGTGTACTGTGAAATGCTTTTGAAACAACAGAAACAGAGACCACAGAGAGGCTCAGTGATACTCAACTGGCCATCACCAAAATTTGTTTTTCAGGTAGTTTGGTAGTGGCCATGTTATCTTTTTTTTTTTTCTTTTTTCTTTTTTTCTTTTTTTTTTTTTTGTTGTTTTGCAAAGAACTCAGAAGCACATGTAAAATACAGTAAGAATGCTGGGTCAGAGTTTCATCCAGTGAAGCTCTGTGGTTACCCTTCCCTGGAAGGGCAGCACTTCTTTCACACAAGTCAAGAGATGAGGATCCAATCCACATTGCATTTTGCTGGAACATCCATTCCAACAGGTTTGAGCTTGGATGCAACTTGCTGGGCACCCCACCGGGAGCATTGCACAATTACTTTCTGTCATTTAGGAATGCTGGAAAGGAACATTAGGAGCTTAGAGGCCTCAGCGGGCACTCAATAATTTTATAGAATAGTTAAATAAATATTCCTTACATATAAAAACTCATCAAGCTGAGGGTGGAAAGGGCACTTGGGAATCTCTTAATTAAAAAACAAAAACAAAAACAAAAAAACAACCAAAAAGTGTTTGCTAAGGGCATGGTCCTATTAACTCAAAAATAAGAATTCAGCCATCAACAGAAGCACTCCGGCGAGTGGAAAGAGGTGACGGACCTCTAACATGACACAGACAGACAGTTGTGTATCTGTTACCTATTGCACACCTCATTGCCTTGATAGAGCCTTGAAGAACAATCCAAGTTGATACATTTCTCAAAACAGATGATGGTCTGAACATGTTACTGTATTTTACATTCAGGCTGCTAAACAGAAGCCTTTGAATAGGCACAAAACACTGCAACAATATATTCACTTCCTAACAAACCCTTTTAACAGCACTGAAATAACATGGTGTTATTTTGTATTAAACTACATAACCTGGAACTTCTGCAACATAAAAGGAGTTGAAACTTAAAGGATATTTACAAATGCTCTTTGAACTCTTCTGGTCTCTCCTCCTCCTGGACTTGCATGGTTCAAGTTCACTGCAAGTGCTCAGAGTCGAGGACAGACAGATGTAACGCTTGACAGACACAATGTCGCTAAAGCCCTCGGTGCCCATTTTTGTATGAAACATGCTAAGACGACCAGAAGCTTAACTTTCTGCTGACAAGTCTTTAGGATCTTGTCTACAATGTCATACATTCTGTGTCTCTTAAAGTCATACTTCAAAAACAAATAAAAGCATTAGACAAGGAATTAAAGTTTTATATCAGACTATTAAATAGTTATGCAAAGATGTTTTATGCAAACATAATAAAACCTTGTGCTTACATATACTCTGCTATTGAAAATAGCACATATAGAAGAGAATAGTTCCCGAACCAGAACAAAAAAATACAGCAAAACAAGAAACTCCAACAAAAACCTAGGAAGAAGTATAAAAGCCACCAGTTGTTCTATCAGGAGTTCTTCACTTGTCCCAGCCTTGCCAAACTTGGCAGTTGGGTGGGGGTTGGGCAGAGGTCACGGTAGTGATAGGCACAGCTAATAAAGAAGGCACAGGAGCCCAAAGAAGTGGTGGCAGGGGAGGGTTTTCCAGTGTCTAGACACAGGTCATGGTGAGTCCTTCCCATGTTGGCCTAAGGAGACATCGAGTGTTTGCTTGTAACACTGTCAACCCTTAACGCTGGTGGAAATATAGCAGAGGTTTTATTCATTTTAAAAATTGCACTTTCCAGTATCACTTTTAAAATAACATCTTATGTAGTATTTTAAAGCACTTGGTTTGTTATCTTTAAATATTGAATATATTTTCAAAATAGCTCCCTAGCTGCTCAAGTGTGCTTTCTTTTTAATATGTAGCTGATATATTATTGAAGATACTACAAAATAGAAATATCTGGAGTGCAGAAGTTAAGAAAATAACCTTCATACTGAAAATATAGCCTTAAAAAACAAACAAAAAACAAAACCTCTATATAAATGTAGTATAGCATAAACATTTTTCAAAAGATGGCATTAAGGCACGGACCACTGTAAGTCTTCTAGAAATGTATGAACACAGGCCTGTGAAGTGGAAAAGTCTTTACTAGTGAAAAACTTCATGTATATAAAAGATTTCCGCGTGGTATCTGCTAACATTCTTCACTTTCTGGTTTCGTATGTGCACTGATCCAACACGTTCTGTCTCCATAAATAGTAAAGCATCCCTTCAGTGGTCTTTGGGCTCATCTTTTGCAGGTCTCCAGTCTCAGTATGTCTGGTAGACGTCGTGAATGGGAACCTGAATAGCAGCAGTGGGGAAGGCCTGAGGTATGTAGCCCACGGTGTACCCTCCGTACACGGCAGCTGCAGCTGCCGCATTCTTCTGTAGTGTGGCAATCGTGGCTGTGGCTGGAGCAGCAAAAGGAACATAACTGGCCCCATAGATGCCAGCAGTGTGAATTCTCTGCACGTTTGGGGCCACTGTGTATACTGGAGTTATTGGGCGTCCCTGGAAAGGTGGCGGTGTTGAGACGGCAGGAATGATGGCGGCAGCAGCGGCAGCTGCAGCAGCAGCGCTGGCTGGGTCTGGCTGCACTGGGATGGGGCTGATCATGTGCTCCATGGTGTGAATTTTGCCATCTTTAATCATTTTAGGGGCTGGGGCTGCCTGAAACATGGAATACTGGGGCCCAATGGCAGGGATGGCCTCTGTACCAGGTTTAATGGCAACTGGGTTGACAGCAGAGATTTCCAAATTCGGCACAAGCTCATAACCTTTTTCCAGCTGCTTTCCTTTTCCTTCGTGGTACTGGCTATAGATTCCACGGCCAGCAGAATATCCCCCAAGGTAGGAGCCCCGGGGTCCTGGGGCTCCGTTGCCAGCCGTGCCTCGCCCCCGGCCTCAAATGCTGCCTGCTTTCACGAAGTAGTCCCTGTTGGGTCCGATGAGCGCGTTGTAGGTGTAGCCATAGTAGGCAAGCGTGTAGGGGTCGCATGAGTACACGTAGCTGGGCAGGTGTGCCACAGACTCAGCCACACCCCCGCCCTTGGCTGCTTTCTGGTACCGGGAGTACTGTTCCTTGTCCACTGGCTTGGCCAGCGTGACCTCGAGGCACGAGCCCTCCAGCTCGGTGCCATTGAGGTTGTTCATGGCCTGCACGGCGTCCTCACGACTGGTGAAGTGCACGAAGGCATAGTCGCGGATCTTCTTGATGCGCTCCACACAACCGGGGTTGAACTGGCCAAAGCTCTTCTTGATGGTGTCCTCGGTGGTCTCGATCATGAGGTTGCGCACGTAGTGGATCTTCACGGTCTCCATTACGTCCTCGTCCACGTTGATCTCGGGCTCGGCCCAGTCCACGGCGATCTGGTGGCCCCACAGCTGGATGCAACCGGGCATGAGCTTGCAGCGTGCCATGGTGGCAGCGCGGTGGCTCTCGTACTCCACGAAGGCGAAGTCGCGGTTCTTCATCTTGTCGGCCACGCTGGCATACACGATGACGTCCAGCACGCCCTCGGTGACCTTGGCAATCTCCTCGCACTTCTTCATCTTGGGGATGCTGCCGATGAAGAGGCGGCAGTTGTCCACGCTGCAGCACACGCCCAGCAGCCGGCCTGGCCGGATCTCGTAGTTGTTGAGCTCGCGCACGGCACGCTTGGCCTCATGCTTGTGGCAGTAGATGACGAAGGCGTAGCCGCAGTTCTTGCCATCGAAGTCCATCATGAGGCGCAGCTCATAGATGCGGCCCACGGCCTCAAACACTGGCACCAGCTCGTCCTCGTACACGTCGCGCGGGATCCTGCCCACGAAGACCTCGCAGCCACGCTGGGGGTGCGGGCCCTCCCAGCCAGGGGGTGGCCCACCGTACTTGCGCTGCCCGATTTCCTGCACCATGCTGTAGCCCGTGCGCTCCATTAATGCCACCAGGGCTGCCTCGTTGGGCGTGCCCGCCACGCCCTCAGGCACTTTGGCAGAGGCCGGCTCACTACTCATGGCTGCGGTGGAATCCTCTGCGGTCATAATGTCACAGGCATCCACGGCTGGGGACACCAAAAGCCACAGCTGCTTGGTCTAGTTCTTTCTCAGATGAGGAACAGGAGTATGGGAAGATTCTGACAGTGCACTTGGGACCTCTCTGTTCAGTTTTTAGAGTTCTTTTGAGGCAAATCCTTTCCAGGGCTGCACAGGTGCCCGCCGCCTGCAGCACCCGCACTGCGGGGAGGGAGCCTACCACCTCTTCGAGGTGGCCCTCTTTTTAATGTAAAACCAAAATAAGGAGTGTCCGGCGACTCCCCACCGCGCCCCTTAAAGCCACAGAGCGCTCCGGCAGAGCTCTGGCGCTCGGGAAGCCGGCCCGGCCAGGACTGCGTGGGCTTCGCCACCCTGGGACCCGTGAGAGGGGTGGCCCGCCGCAGCACGGCCGTCCCGTCCGCAGCGCCGCTCCAGTTTGTTGGGATTTGGATTGCACACAGATCCACTGCTGCCGAGGGCGATCCCCTAACAGGAGTAGTCAATGACAGATGGAGTGTGCACACCTCCTCCTGGCATTCTCTGCCCCACCACTATGCTCTCCACAAGGACTTCCACCTCTGGCTGAGCACACTTGGATAAGTACATGTGCATGTGCACATGAGAGCAAAAGGCCCTCTGGGATCTCTGCTAAGAACAGAAGCTCCAAGGTGGGGGCCAGCATCAGGGGAGGAACCAAGGACTGGGATCCAGAGGCGCGAGGCACATGCCTAGTGGTGGCCTTGGGCTTCTCTTCTGCACACAGTGGATACAGGCATGTCTCCTAATCCAGAGAGGGAGGAAGCACTAAGAGCAAAGCTGAACTATGAACATCAAGTTAAGATGTTCCAGAACATTCCCAATTTCCAGCTCCTGTGCAGAACCTGTCCTTGGTCTCTACATGGAACTTAAGAAAGCCTTGAAATCATCTTCAGGTGGCTAAAGTCAGCTTCTGAATCTTTAATGAGTTTTCTTCTACACAGAGATTCTATGATCTGGTTAGAAGGTCAACTGCAAAGTCTTATAGTAGATAAACAAAAGTAGGACACCTACTTCTCTATTTAACAGGTTACAACTATAAAAGCTTTATAGCTGAGAAACTGAGAGCTTATTTATGTCTGCATCTACTTCACAAACCCAAATTAACAAAAACACATAAGTCCTCAGCTGCAGCCACACTCAGCTGGCAGACAAGCCTCCATTCCTAGATCCCAATCTAAATGGCAGTCACATAGTACAGACAGCAAAGATCCAGATGGACAGACAGATGGGCAGACAGATGCATGGCCACACTGACCAGGAAGAAACATCATCCATCCCTCCCCACCCCTTAGGGAAGAACTAAGGAAGTGTAGAAGGGATGACTTCTATTATTTGTCTTGATATGGACATTATTTGTTTTGGGTTTTTTATACTCAAGAGTCACAGAGCTCTTAAGACAAAAGCCATGAGCTATGAAGAAAAGTACCAGTCAACTGGCCCACACTAGGGCCGGGTGTGGTGGTACACACCTGTAATCCCAGCACTCAGGAGGGGATCGATGCAAGTTCAAAACCAACCTGAGCTATAACGTGAGCTCAAGGCCAGCCTGAACTGCATTGTGAGACCCTGTCTCAAAAAGAAAAGAAAAAAAAACTACACAGCCATACTGAAAGCCACAGGTGACATGTTCACTGTGACAGTGCCTCAAACTGCGTAGACCCCAGGATGAGGCTGGGGGTTGGTGGCAGCAAGCAGGCACACAGCATCCCAGCCCAGGCCACCGGGGGAGTTAACCGGAAGCACAAGGCTCAACCAGTGAGATGTCTGCATTGCCCAAGCATGGCCAGGAGCACAGGACGCTGAAGACAGACCCAGGTGGAGCTACACACCTGGCTGGTGGCATGGAGGCCCACAGGCACTCACAGGAATGTTGCCAAACCTGTCCTTGGTCTCTACATGAAACTTACAGCTAGGAACTAGGAGCAGAGACCTGACCACCAGCCAAGTGTGGCCACATCTGAGGACTTACATGTTTTTGTTAATTTGTGTTTGTGAAGTAGATATAGACATAAATAAGCTCTCAGTTTCTTGGCTGGAAAGCTTTCTTTTATAGTTGTAACCTGTTAAACTGAACAGAGAGGTGTTCTACTGTTGTTTATGTACTATAAGACTTTGCAGTTGACCTTCTAGCCCAGATCTTAGAATCTCTGTATAGAGGAAAACTCATTAAAATAAAAATTCAGAAGCTGACTTTAGCCACCTGGAGATGATTCCAAGGCTTTAAGTTTTATGTAGAGACCAAGGACAGGTTCTACACAGAACCTCTACATGGACAATCAGTTCAGAACCTACCAGTGACAGCTGTGGGTAAGCACACACATAGCTGTGACTAAACACACACACACACACACAAGAGCCACACACAGGAAACATGTCAGTAGTTTCCAAGTGGGGAAGCCCTGGTGCAGACAAACTGCCAAAGGGAACAAAAGAGGGTACAGGGAAAGTAACACACGCAGTCACCCAACCATAACAAGGCAATACCACTGAACAGAGGGATGTCTTGGTTCAAATGGTCACAGGCAGAAAACACATGGAGCCCAACTTGTGCCAGGCTCAAAAGTCAATTCAGGACAGATCGCAGATCTAAGTTTTTTTTTTTTTTTTTTTGTCTTTTTGAGACAGAGTCTCACTGTGCAGTTCAGGCTGGCCCTAAGCTCACTTTGTAGCTCAGGCGGGTCTTGAACTCACAACAATCCTCCTGCCTCAGCCTCCCTAGTGCTGGGATTACAGGCATGCGCCACCACGCCCGGCAGATCTAAGTATTAAAGTGGAAATGATGTTGTGCCTAGAGAAAGAGAGGACCAAACTGGTGATACCAAGAGAGGCACAGAGCTCTTAAGACAAAAGACAAAAGAAGGAAAGCACTAGTCCACCGACCCACACTAGAGAACTCAGATCATAAGAATGAGTTCAAGCAGAGTGAAAACACAAGTTAAAGAAAATGCGAAGATATCTTCATAGGGTACACAGGCAATCTCTGTATTCTTCTGCTGCTTTGACAGACTGCAAAAAAAGTTTTTCAACAAAAAGGGTCAGAACTATAAAAGAAATTAGACATAAAATAACAAACATCAAAAACTTTCCATCTAGAGCACTTAAACGTTATTTTTTTTAATTAAGACTCAACATTTAATTTAGAAACAAACCATGCAGAAAAATAGCACTGAATAAAAAATTGGTTAAGAATTTTCTATTTAACAAGGAAAAAATATAGAAAGCAGTTCAAAGATTAAGTGCAAGGTAAACAATCAGTATTTTTCATTAATTAACATGACTCTGAAAGAAGTCTACATGGCGCTTTTAAATACAGGCATTTCTATCAATTATCCTTAGGGCTCCTGGTGGGTAAAACATTGGCAATGTCACCATTGCAGAAGGTAGGTGGACATCAGACAGCTACAGGAACCTGATGAACCCTGCCCCACTCCTTCCTATAGTTGCTGGGGCTCTGCTGAGCCACAGTCACTTCTCCTACTGGTTACAGAAACCCTAGTGAGCCCTACCCTGCCCCCCAACCACTACAAAAGTTTTGAGGAGATTCGGCCTGCACTACCACCATCAGAGCCTTCCTGAGTGGGGGCTAACTGCCCCCTTCACGGCAATGAAAATTTTATTGAACCCTGCACAGTGGGAACTTTGTTGAGCCTATCCTGCCCTCCTACTTGCTGACCTGCACCCTTTCCCCTTACCATGGCTGCTGAGTCTGGATGGACACTGGAAGCTTCAAAAATGTGAAAATAGAAGAGCAAATGGCAATCTCAGACCTCCAGCTGACCCAGAACAAGTCCAGGAGAGAAGGTCATAGAATAACTTGGAAGTCACACACCTGGAATTTCTGAAATGATAGTAACTGAAGTAAAAAAATCTCTCAAAAGAAATGACAATTATGAAAGAATTGCTCAGCACATCTGAAGAAAACACAGACTTAAAAAAAATAGAGAATAGAAAAATGAAGGAAACACTGAATAAACAAGAAAGAATCAGAATGCACAAAACAGATTCAAACAGATATCCAGGAAATTAAGAATTCCATTGAAAGCCAGCAAAACCACTTGAATGAAACTACAGACAACCCTGCAGTTAGTGAACAAAAAAGGAAAGATCTCTTAGAAATAACAAGGAAGCAGGAAATAACAATTCAACAGCTGCAAGATGATGCAAAGAAAAACAATGTAAGACTAATAGGTGTCAACGCAACAGCAGGAGTCAACATAAATGACATAAAAAAAAAAAACAAAAAAACAGAAATAGTAGCAGAAAATTTCCCAAGCATCTGACATACAGGTAAGTGAGGTATATAGAACTCTAATTAGCCATAATCAAAATGAATCTATACCCAGACACACAATAATCAAGATGCTACATGCAGCAAAGCAACACAATATTAAAAGCTTAAGAGAAGAAACAAATCCCCTACAATGAAAAGCCCATCAGAATAATGACAGGATTTCTCACCACAAACTAACAAAGCAAGAAGAGCTTGAAGTATTTTGGAGCCGGAAAAAAACGTAACTTCCAACCCCAACTGATATACTCCGCAAAACTATCTATCAAATTTAATGGAGAGATAAGATACTTTCATGACAAAAAAACCACCAAAGAAATTCATGACCACCAAAGAACCCTACAAAGAGTACTGACAGATATTTTAGAAAGAGACAAAAATGGCCACAACTTCAAGAACAACAGAAAGGAACCACCAACCAGAGCAAGAAATTAAATAAGAGGGGAAAAGTAAGGAATCTACAACAAGAAAATGACATGACAAAGACAAGCCAATACATATCAGTTATAACCATCAATGTAAATAACCTTAATTCACCAATCAAAAGAAGCAGACTGTCAGAGTAGATCAGTACAACAAACACATTTATTTCAAAAGGAAATTCATAGACTGAAAGTCAAAGGATGAAAAACAATACTCCATGGGACATTCTGCTTGCTGACAATGTCAACTTCAAATCAAGAACGTTTAAGACATAAAGGTCACTACATACTTGTTAAAGAACAACTGCAAAAGAGACAATAATCATAAATATATATATATATCCAATACAGGAGCACCCAACTATACAAGACAAAGGTTAACAGATATAAAAAATCAAATGAGCAATAACACAATTATAATCAAGACTTTAACACCCCATTCTCATAAAGATAGATCAACTAGGCAAAAAAAATCAGCAAAGAAAAAAAAGAACTAAACCAAACTTGAGAAGAAATAAGTAGACCCTTACAGAGTGTTCAATCCAACATCAAAATACACTTTGTTTAGCTGCATAGGCTACATTCTCCAAAACAGACCACATACCAGCACATAGATCATGCTTAAGTAAATGCAAAGGAACTGAAATTATCCCATGAATATTATCTGACCATAGTGCAATGAACTAGAAATTATTGATAAAAGAAATCACAAAAATATCATAAACACACAGAAGTTAAATAACCTCCTGAACAATCAGTCACAGATGAAATTAAAGAAAAAATTTTAAAAATATTTATAATCAAATGAAAATGCAGATAAAACTTGGTTCAATGGAAGCTGTCTTAACAGGAAAATATATAGCCATGAATGTTGATATCAGGAATACAGAATGAGAACAAATAAATTTATGCTAAACCTCAAGCTCCAAGAAAAAGAACAAGTCAGGCCCAAAGCCAAAGCCCAAAGAAGGCAAGAAATTATACAGATGAAAGCAGAAATTGATGCAAAGGATATGCAGAAAACAATAAAAGTAATGAATCTTAAGAGTTACTTCTTTGAAAGAATAAATAAATTGATAAACCCCTATCCAACCTTATCAAAAAAAAGAAAGAAAAATTCAACTTTAGAGAAGATTCAATGCCAACTCTTCTCAAACTCTTCAATGAAATCAAAAGGGAAGCAATTCACATTATTGGAGGCAAGTATTACTCTGATATCAAAACCACAGAAAGACTCAAAAGAAAAAAAAAAATCTACAAGCCAATCTCCCCAATGAACATAGATGCAAAAATCCTCAATAAAATACTAGCAAACAGAATGCAGCAAATTATCAAGAAAATTATACAACATAACCAAGTGGATTCATTCCAAGAATGCAGGGATGGCTCAACATACACAAATTAATAAATGTAATATGTCACATCAACAGAACCAAAGACAAAAATCACACGATCATCTCAACAAACACAGAAAAAGCTTTGTACAAAATCCAATACTCATTCATGATTAAAAAAATATATATACCCTACAGAAAATTAGAATAGATGGTCTTTACCATAACCTGATAAAAGCCCTATATGACAAACAAATAGCCAACATTATACTATATGGGCAAAAACTGAAAGCCTTTACTTTAAAATCAGAAACAAGACAAAGATGCCTACTGTCACCTCACCTATTCAATATAGTTCTGGAAACACTAGCCAGAGTAATTAGACAAGAGAGAAATAAAAGGAATAATGACTGGAAAGAAAGAAGTGAAATTATTGTCATGTACAGATGACATGATACTCCTCATAGAACCCAAAAACTCCACCGAGAGACTTGTAGATTTAATAAACAAATTCAGTAGTGTGACAGGATACAAAGCCAGCATTCAAAAACCATTTGCATTTGTGTACACCAACAACAAACACACCAAGAGAGAAATTGGGGAAACCATGCCTTTCACAGTATCACCCAAAAAACGAAATACTTAGGATTCAATTTCACAAAGGAAGTATAAGATTTACTGAGTGAAAATTAAAGTACTCTGAGAAAAGAGGTCAAAAAAGACTTCAGAGGGCTGGGGAGATAGCTCAGTACAATAAGTGCCTGCCTAGCAAGCGCAGGGTCCTGAGTTCAATCCCGGGTACCACAAAAAAAAAAAAAAAAAAAAAAAAAAGATTTCAGAAAATGGATATATATTTCTTGCTTGTGTATAGAAAGAACATTCTAAAAATGGCCATACTCCTAAATTATTATACAGATTCAATCCTGATCAAAATACATGAGCATACCTCATACTTCTAGAGAAAACATTCTTAAAACTCATCTAGAACCAGAAGAGACCTAGAATAGCAAAAGCAATCCTGGGCATAAAAGCAAAGACAGGAAGCATTAAAATCCCTGACTTGAAATTATACTACAAAGCTACAGTTATAAAATCAGCATGGTACTGGGAGACAAAAAAAAGACCTGAGGACAAATGGAACAGATTAGAAGATGCAGACAGAACTACAAACACACTCAGACACCCTATCTTCAACAAAGGGGCCAAAAACATGCATTAGAACAAAAACAGCCTCTTTAATAAATGGTGGTGGAAAAACTGGCTTCCACATGCTGAAAGTTAAAATCTGACCCACGTCTATCAGCATGCACAAAACTATAGGCAAAATGGATCAAAGAGTTAAATACTAAAACAGAAACACTAAATCTTCTGTAGGAGAAAGTAGGTAGAAATCTTGGTGTAGAGTCATCCTCCACCTGACCACTGACAAAGTCACATCAAGCTTGGAGAACCTGCAAAGCAGAGTCTCACACGGATGTGTCTCCATAACCCCTGGGGGCTCTTAGGCTTATGATTCACAGAAGGAAAACACACAATCACCTGGGCTTTTAGTATACTAAGAATAAGTGAATGAGGCTCTTCCAGAGATTGACCCATTGCCCACTACCTTTTAAGCTTACAAACAGGGATAAGCTTAGTCCAAGACTATTCAACAACAAGGAAGTTTACAGAGTCAAGATCTTAACATAGCTTTTGCATTTGGAAAGCATTTGAGTTGCGAATGCTGAGCAGTTGTGTTTTGATTGCTAAAATGATAACTTGGTCAGAACTTATCAGCATAATTTTTTTTTTTTTTTTTTTTTTGTCTTTTTGAGACAGGGTCTCACTATGCAGTTCAGGCTGGCCTTAAGCTCACTTTGTAGCTCAGGCTGGTCTCGAACTCACAACAATCCTCCTGCCTCAGCCTCCCGAGTGCTGGGATTACAGGCATGCGCCACCATGCCCGGCTGATTATCAGCATAATTAAAATGCAAGTGACTCAAAATGCTTGCCTTGGTGGCAAGAGGTGGTTAGCTTTAAAACTCTCTAGTTTTGGGGCTGAGGAGATGGAATAAGTGCTTCCCTGGCAAGTGCAAGGACCTGACTTCAATCCCTGGTTCTGCAAAAAAAATAATAATAAAAATAAATAAATAAAAGTCTCTAGACTTTGGGGTTCCTTGGGTATCAAAATGGCCACGTGCGGCCCAGAATGCTGGCAAGGCAAGATCTGTGCCAGGAGTTGCTGGGTGGAGGAGAATGGGGCTGGGACCATTCAGAGTCCACCATGTTTGGTGCTGAAGCCCCACAAGCACCACCACCTCTGGGCACATGTGGAAACAGAACTCCATGCTGACTGCTAACAGAAAACAGTTCAAGATATAAAGAAAACCAGAGTGATAAAGGGTGAAGTCTTATGCAACATGTTGCAGTGGGACACCAAACTTAGTGGAAAAGTGGGCGTTTTGAATAGTTAAGATACTATCAAGGCAGTATTTTGAATATGTTGGAATTGTTTAAATTAGTATTAAAGGTACTTTCTTGAAAATTGTATCTTGATATCTTGATAATTATTCAATTATGAATAAAATGCTTGATTTAAAAAAAAAAAAGTTCAATCCTTGGCTCTGCCAAAAAAATAAAATTAAATCCAAAAATTAAAAAAAAAAAGATCTTGAGGCAGTGAGAAAGTACCCCCCCAAGGGCTGAGAGTTTCAGGAGGGCAGAACTAGAACAGGAAGAACAATGCTTAAGTTCCATGTCTATCCTTGTGAATACTGCGTATTCCTATCAATCAAAATTTAGATTGTTTCTCACTTGTAAAGGAAAAGCCACATCTGTTGATCTTTTCATTAAAAAAGCTTATGCAATCATTCATGAATAAACAAAAGCTACTGATTTTGATCTAGAGAGCACACTCTCTTCCCTCCTAACCCCACTATGCTTCTTTGAATCTTCTTTTCATCATTGCCCACTCTCCTCTCTCATCAGGTTGTTTCCTGGAGGCTGAGGCTGGACCCTGGCAACCTTAAAGACACAGGGTAGGTACAGAGTTCATGAGCAAAAGCCAAATTGCCTAGGAAATAATTCAAAGAATCAACAACTGGGATCTCATCTTTTTGAAAAGTTTCTGCACATCAAAAGAAAGCACTGCTGGGGAAATAACTCAGCAGCATAAAGTGAGACCCCCAAATTAAATAAATAAATAAACAAAATGATAAGGACTGAGCGCAGTCACAAGGCCTCCTGCATGTCACCCTAATATCACGAGCCCAGCATTCTTCCCAGCCCTGGGGCAGCAGATGCTCCTCACACAGCAGCCTCAAGATGCCCTGAGCCTCTGGCACAGCCCTGTGCAGTTACGTTCCTCCAACTGCCTGCAGATAGTGCCCTGACCTCTACTGCTCCTCTAGCTCTCTGCTCTGTCCCAAAGGCCAGGGGCTGTGTCCCCAGCACCACAGTGCACACTCCACATCATCTTGGCACACACTCTCCCATGCCTCAGATGCTCTCACAGCACCATGACACCCTCATCCTCCAGGCCTCTTCCTGAGATGGAATCCTCCTCATGAAATGCAAGGACAGGTTCTTCCCAAGTTATTGTGCTGAACCTAAAGACTGGAGCCATGCTGACAGAGGCTTTGTGTATGCGCTAAAGAAACAAGCCCACAGACCCCCAGAGACTCCAAAGTACACTGGGGTGCAGCTTCACGCATGGTATAAAATTTAGTGCACAGAGGGCTGAGAGGTGAAGACTGAGGTGAAGCAGCCCCTCAGATGCGGATTATGAGATCTTCAGTCCCAGCCACTGGCCCACCATGCCTGTCCCTATGGCCTGGCAGGCTCCCACGGCTCAAGAAACCTCATCTGGGTGCTGCAGAGGGACCCTCGTCCACAGCACCATGGGAGACAGAGCACAAGCTGACACTTACTATAAGCCTGCAGTACTGTTATTATGTAGAACCGGAAGAACAAAGAATGAAGAGCCTTCCCTGAGCTTGAGCTGCTCCTAGAGAGAACATGCAGACAGCCGGCTCCTCAATCCTGGCTCTAATTAAGGCTCCAGTTGATAAGCAGACAAGGATTCAGAAACCCACTAAATTTGATAGGGGAAAAAAAAAAGATGTGCTAGTCCGAAAGACCTTCTAGGAAGTGCTACAAAATTGCCAGATTTGTCCTGTGCCTTGTATGGAAATTCAATGCTTACAAACTGCTTACAGTTATAAAATCCCTGCTCTGTACTTCCTTAGGTTCTTTAGATGCAGTTAAGATATAGTGAGTTCAAATCACCCTCTTTGAAACAAAATTCTATCTGAAATTCTGAAAACATGAGGAATAGCCTACCAGAATCTTGTCTAAGCAGATTTTAGTTGAATTCCTAACTTAACATTCTCCCATATCACATGCCTCACTGAGACCATCAGCTTGTTTCTGAAAGGTTCAATGGTGACAAAACCATCTCTCTCAGATTATCATGCCAGATCTCAAACTGCACAGTCTGTGAGACGCCTGTGCAAAATTGTGTGACCCAACCCACATATGCCTCAGCCCATGCAGAGGGGGGCTGGAGCAGGGGCATCTGCCTGCTAAGGGCCCTGGGCCATCCACAAACTACAGGTAAGCACATGGGTATACGTGCCCAGCCCAGCCCCAGCACAGGGCTGGCATTCCAAATGGAGCTGGGAATTGTCTTCAGAGAACTGGATCTAATGGCAGAGTTGTGGCCGAAATATGGAGGGATGTCTGAATTTTTCAGTGCTATAGTAGAAGACACAGCACCTTGAATCCCTCAAAATCCTCCCTGTTGAGTCCAACACACTTCTCTCACCATTCTTGCCATTCTCCGAAGCCCTTCTGGATCTTCTTTCCTCAGTATCCTTACAAGTTGTGATCAAAACAACACGCTGAACACTGCTGCCCAGCACCTCCAATGGCAGGCAGCTCGTGACAACATGACTGTGTCCTTGTCTACCTCACTCACTGACTCTGGCACCATGTACCTTCTGGCTCTTCCCTCAAGTCAAAGTGACCATGAAAGGGAAATGTTTTTAACTGACTGAGGACATAGAGCCAGCCATTCAAGGTGCTGTGTCTTACAGCATTGAAAACTTCAGACATCCCTGCATATTTCTGTATCTGCACCATGCACTGATACACCCGGCACACAGTGACAAACCCAGTGTTTTCGAAGGATGAAGGAGAAATTGAATATGTAATATACACCATCCGACAATACTAGGATGCTTTCTCTTTAAGTTTTAAAAAAAAATAGTCATTTAGAATTTACTGTTAGCCATCTAAATTAATAAAATTAACTGGAAGGTAGAATACCTTCATAAGAAAGGTGGAGCAATTAGAAATGCAAAGAAGAGCCCATCTTCCAGAGCTTAAATGTCCTCTGACTGCTTTATATGTGTCTCCAACTGTAGTTTATTTTTTTTTACTTTTTTGGTGCTGGGAGTCAAACTTGGGACCTTGCGCTTGCCAGGCAGGCCCTGTGCCATGGAGCTCCAGCCTCAGCCCATCTAACTATAGTTTAGATTTCTGCCATATTCAAATCAGAATTGACTCCAACCAGCCTACAGTCTGCACAGTGAATGTACACAATGGGGCGCGCGCTCCCTAGAGCATCCTACCCAGCACTCTCCCCTTCTGGGTCACCGCAGCCCTCCAGGGCCATGAACCTCAGGGTTTCTATGGGCTCTGTGTCTCTGGGTTTTCACTTTACTGTTTCACTGTTCACATGCAAGCATAAGAAGGACAGAACCGTCAGGTGTCACGACTCAATCATCGGATGGGTCTGTGGATAAAGGCCTGGCAGAACTCCACCACTCCATTTCTATGCCTACACTGTGATTTCCACAACTGATTATGATTTAACAACATCTTAACATGCTCAAACTTTAAGTGATACTAAAAATGTAGAAAGCACTTTAAATTGTAAAACACTGGAAAGGAAAAGGACCTTTTACTCAGATTCACTATGAACAAGTCAACTGTACTACAGTAAAGATACACTCACATCATCAATACCGTCAGAGTGCTGGCTTTAGTTAGGGTACTAGCCAGGAAACCAAGTTCACTTACTCTGGAGCCCTCACTGCCATAGATCTCCACTGGATGAACTCTGCTCTGAGCACAAGGAACAGACATGCTTTTCCCTGCTCTTCCTGCCAGGCCAACTCCCTCCAAGTTCCACAAAGCACATTAGACAACTCTGAAAAAAGATAAAAGCAGCCCAGGTAGGGACCTTGGAATCTGAGGAGGACGCAGTGCTAAGTTCCTGTGACAACACAGATGCAGAGCTAAAGCTGACAACCAGAAAGGTCACCAAGCCAGGTCAGACCCTGAAAAAGACAGAAATCATCGAAACAAGAGCTACTTTACTCTAGTAGCCACAGGATACTGAGAGCTCTGGGGGCCCCTCCTCCATGCCAGCCAGACCCAAAGGGGTGCCCAGTCATTCCAGGCTGGACAAAACAGGCATTTTCAAGAGGAAGCCAGGACCCAGACTGCTGGCCAGGAGCAAGGCCTTCCTCCTCATGGTGCAGGGAGACCATCCAGGGAGCTTGGGCCTCTGCTCCTGTCTGGCAGCAAAGCGGCTCTTCTCCCTGTCAGCCCATGTCACTTTGTCACTTTCCTGCTTTCATAAGACACAATGCCCGACACCTATAACACAAAGAAGACAGACTTACTTGGCACAAATTTCTACCCAGTTGGCTAGCTCCAAAGCAAGAAAGCATGGCAGAGAGGATGGTGGAAGTCAGCCACTCAGACATGGTAGACAGGAAGCGGAGGGTAGATGGGGAAGAGGTGGAAGGGAAAAATCACCTCCCCAGGTACACCTACTGCCCTCAGGCCTGGCCCATCTCCTACCTGCAAGCTTCCCACCTATGATTACATAAGGGTTGGGGTGGAGGCCCAGCGGAGACAACCTGGAAGCTGGAATTCCCACAGCCACCCAGGAAGTGGTGCTCATCCCCTCAGATCACCACAGAGGCCACAGAGGGAACCCTACATGTTTACCTCTGCCTGGCAGCATGAAGGCGGCATACCTCCCCACTGCTGAAGGGGTTAGATAGAGGCAGCCAAAACAAAGGGTTCCCAGAAGACCAGATACTCATAACATGACACAAAAGAGCCTAAGGGTCAGCCAAAACCCACTCATCATGCCAAGAAACAGGAGGGGTGCAAACAGTATAAGAGAAAACCAGTACCAATGAATATTAACATGACAGAAATAGCAATGCTTTCAGGGCAGCCACAGAGAGAATGCTTGAGCAACAACCACACACACAACTAAAACTAAAACAAGGAAAGAGTAAAGTGGAGGCAAGAGAAAATTCTCTACAGGGAAATCAAACACAAAATGAAACACCAAGCAAAAACATCAGAAGTGAGAAATGCCATAACAAAGTAGAAAGTTCAGTAGATGAGCTCAATAGTGAATAGAAAGGAGAACCCGGACAAATGAGAAAATCAACCAGAAAGTGCCCAACCTAGAAAACAGGGGAGATACACTAAAATAAATTAACCGCATCTCAAAGGCTTTTAGGACTATGAAAGAACCCAACATTCTATTACCTGACAGATACAGTTACTAGCGGGCTGGGGAGACAGCTCAGTAGAATAAGTGTTTGCCTAGCAAGCGCAAGGGAGTTCAATTCCTGGTTCCACAAAAAAAAAGGATAACATAGTTATTAATTATATGTAGGTAATATATTAAGAGTTAAGCCCATTCTTGGGCCATTATAAACATGATAGAGATTGGAAAGAGGATGAGGAAACACACACACACACAGATAAAACTAAGCAGTGTCATAGAATACCTTGCTGTGTGCATGCACTTTAGTTCCAGGGCTCATTTCAGGTATGTCCAGGGTTCCAGGTTCTGTGACATTCAGCTTGAAAAGCACTGTTCTAGATCACCCAGACTCCAAACCACACAGCACAGCACACATACACTCTTCCCATCCTGCAGGTCCATGTCTACTTAGGGGCATGTTAATGCCAGGGAGCACCTGAGCTGTCTACACTGCAGAAGAAAGCCCACCCACAGTCTGAGGACAAAAGTGATGTGCCTGTGACAAGGGAAATCAAAGCCCCTAGGCCATGCTGTGGCTGGGGCATGGGGATCCGCTGAGTCCACAGCACACACTCAGCACTGCCCTCTCTGGGCTGGCGGACATGGGAAGAGAGATCTCTACCCCTTCTCTTTTCTCTCAACTTTGCTGCTGGCGTAGAAAACTCAAGTCCGCTGTGAGCAGCAACTCTCTGGGGGGAGGAGCACCGATTTTGGCAGAAGCATGCATATCATGCTTCGCACCACAGTGGTTCATTTATATTTTACTAACTCCAGATACTTGCTTAACTTTATTCTTCAAATGGTTTTATTTGTGTAAAAAATAAAAAAATATAAACTGATATATATATATATATATATATATATATATCTCAAAATAGGTAGGAAGTTAGCGAACTCCACTCTTCTTTAGAATATTCCTTTTACTTGTACAGCATATTTTACCTCTGTAATTCTTAAATTACAATTTAACAAATGTAAAAGAAAAAATTTCTTAAACAAAATAATAAACACCTGTCAAAGAGACAGCAAGTTAAACTTCAGAAATAGCAAAACAAATCCCTGCAGTGCCAGCATCAGTGCACAGTGCTGGCCCCCTCCACCAGCAGCTGGCTCCAGCAGCTCTCGGGCTGGTGTCGCCTGCTCCTGCCAGCTACTCACACGACCCATGACCTCGTGTTGCAGCCACACAGCCCAGAACAACCCCACCTCACCCCACTCACCACTCACAGACTGTAGTTGTTACCAGAGGAATGATGAAGAAAATGTGGGGTCTGCACATGGTGCAGCACTGCTCTGCCAGAAAGACTCGCTCATCATTTGTAGGAAGAGGACGTTGAGACCATAACAGCGAAACAAATCAGACACAGCTTACATATCCTAAGTAGCTCTTATCTGAGAAACCCGCGGCAGGTGGGAGGAAGCAACAAGGGATAGGGGGCATGAAAAGAACGGACTCTGTTGTGTACACGCGCTAATCCTCACAGGGAATGCAATCACTATGTGCTGCACCTTGGACTAAAATTTTTTTAAAAACTAAGAAGAGGAAAACAATAGAAAATGAACTAAACAAACTAAAAGACTAAGACCATTTCAAACAAAAATTTGGGGACTCTGACCTTCACAGCCAGTGCCACCCAGCCCTTCTCACTTGCCAGCTCCTGATCCCGAAGACTCATGCTGAAATAACTGAACACAAGCACAAGAAACTGAGCTTATTAGCCCTGCACAGAACAGCTGGAACACTGCTGTCCCTAACTTGGGACCATCAAGAAGTGCAGGCCACTAACGTTTCCTAGTGTTAGTCAAGTTCATGAGTAAAATCTCTTCCTCTGCTCTCATATTTCAAAAAGACTTGCTATGTTTCAATAACTCTAAACTCAAATAAGGACATCAGAGAGTTGGGAGTTTAGGCATGCAAGTCCTGCTTCAGTGATAAATGCTGAAAACCACATATGCCCAGAATTATTTCATTTTACACTAAAGCTCTACTTGATGCTCACCACCAAAATCTTGAGCACAACTGCACCACCACAAAGTGAGCAGCCTTTCCTACATAAATTAGTAAGAGAAGAAACAAAGTTAAAAGTGTTACAGTGGTATCTGTTAGCAAGAACATAGTCACATGGGACAAGTGCTCTGCGTGAAGCGCGTGAAGCATGGTGTTAGGCTCATGGCAGACCTCAGCTACTGTGAGGCACTCTGGACAAAAAGCCACAGCAACGCATTTCTCCTTCTCACCGTGAGCACGCACCTGTCAGGATGTTTCTCATCTCATTGCTGGGAAGTCACGCTTCCCTGAGGTCTGCAGCTTGGGCTTCTGTCCCTGAGCTGATGCTGACTCACTGACACACATACTCCAAAGGGTAGGCCATGGGGTCACTGCTGCACTTGGGGTGACTTCCACACATGCTTTACAAACAATATCAAGGGGCTGATCCAATAGCTCAGCAAACTAAACATTTGCTTTGGCAAGCACAGGGATCGGGGATCGATCCCTGGCACCACATGCAGTGCCAGCCCTGGCCCCAGGCAGGCTAAGTCAGCCACTGAGACCAGGCATGGTGGCACATGGCCATGATGCCAGTGCTAGGGAGGCTGAGACAAAAGATCACCAAGCCAAAGATGCATTATGAGACCCTGTACCAAATACATTAAAAAATAATAATTATAACTGTGTCAAGGGTCAGGGCTGAGTTTTAACTAAGCATCCTTTTGAACGTTACACAGTGTCAGTAAAATAGTCAATATTGTAAAGAATAAAAAAAAAAAACAGGACTCACACTCTTGATTTTATCACCTGCACATTTATAAACGGGCCTGCGTCATTTGGAAAGACCTGTCTCAAAAAATAATCATCATCATCATTATCATCATCAGGGGCTATGGCTTGGTGGCGCACACGGTGAATGAGGCCCCCTATGCATCTTTCTCCTACTCCTGCCTATTGGCATTCTTCAGTATCCTCCAAACTTCACTTTGTCTTTGTTTTCTTTTAAGTGGCCCTGTGCATACCACTAAGCTGTGTCTCAAATCTGTTTTGTTGGGGTATTTTTTTGAGCCAAGGTCTCCTTAAATACCTAGGGCAGTTTACAGATGTAAGAATGTGACACCACACCCAGCTTCCTTGATCTTATGCTTTTTGTCATACATTTTTATTTATTTTTTAATTTATTTTTAATTTTAGGAAACAGTCTACAGGGTGTTCAGGGTCTCACTACTAGATTGGACTCTAGTGATCTGCCTGTTTGCAGCTTCCCAGGAACTGGAATTACAGGTGCACATCTCCATGCCCAGTCTCAATTGCCATCTCAGCATGCCCCGAGGGTGGTGCCAGCATGGCAGGCCCAGGGATTGAATCCTTGGCCCCTGCGCCTGCTTGCAGGTGCTTTAATCCGCTGAGCTATTTGGCTGGCCCTCTCCATATATTCTTATACCTTGTAGAAAATCGCTTTTATTTCGCCCCATCCATGTAACAGATTCCCCTCTCCTTGTCCTCCAGGCCCAGAACCTGGCTGCCACTGCAGAAGGAGCCCTGGCCCTGCCCTAGGTCCCCTCTGTCTACCTTCAGTTCTCAGCTCCACACATCTCCTTCATTTCCAGATCACATACTTCAGAGCTTAGGGTTTCCAAGGTCACCTCCCTGAGAGCCTGCTGTCTCTGCCAGTGCCCAGATACTCTGCTTCCCTGAACACAAATTTAGTATCAGCTGCTGTGTTCACCTTCCTTGCCTCAGAATCAGCTTTTCTGAGAAGCAGTAATATTAATGTTAATCACATTAACATGTAACATCTTTAAGCTAAAGTGATCTCAACTGTGGTTCACACAGGGCTCAGTGCCACTGCTTTCTACTTCTTCTCTAGTCTACAACAAACACAAGGCAGCAAGCATCAACAGACCCCACAGAGGCCAGGCTGAAATCTTACAATGCATTTCTCACAAATACAAAAGAGGAAGGCTCAGAAAAATGAAGGGTTTGTCACTACTTGGAAATAATCAGCTTACTACCATCTTTGACTAGCAGTGAGTCTAAATTACAATAGGATACAAAGTAAACAAGTTTGTATCCTGAGAAATAAAAATAAACATAAAGGTTCAAGTAAGCTTTAAACTGCAATTCACAGCAATATAAAATCCTTTGGAGACCTCTTGTGGCTACAAAAAAAGAGACACCCTCATCCAGGAGGACACTCCAGAAGCCCAAAGCATCCTCCCGCCTTTCCTCACACACTGTTAAGTATATCACGGGGAAGATGTTAAATCCCATCACACTACAGCAATCCAGCACCTCATGTTTACAGCAGCACAATTCACTATAGCTAAGCCTTGGAAACAG
This sequence comes from Ctenomys sociabilis, assembly GCA_004027165.1. NCBI lineage: Eukaryota > Metazoa > Chordata > Mammalia > Rodentia > Ctenomyidae > Ctenomys > Ctenomys sociabilis. The sequence continues at coordinate 79,349 of PVKA01005322.1, forward strand.
CTGACAGGTCCATCAAAGGATGAATGGATGAAGAAAGTGTGTTATTTATACACATGATGGAGCACTGCTGTGTCTTAAAGAATGGTAAGCTTCACTTGAGACAATGAAGTTAAGCGGAATAAATCAGACATTGAAAGTTAGGCATCTTATGGTTTCTTATATGAGAAATGCAAAGTATAAAGAGCAAGATAAAACATGGATGACAGGAAACAGGGAGACAGACTTGGTGGAGATATAGGGGTTGGGGATAGAAAGAGATGAGAAGGAGGGAGGGGAAGTAAAAAACAAAATATTATAGATTATATATCAATACCTACTGATGAAAATGTAGTTCCCTTAAAAATGTATAATCTTCAACATTAATACAATATCAGCCAGAAATTTGCCCAAACTGCTGATTTTACCTTGAGTCTTACTGCAGGAAAGAAAAGAGAACTGGAAGAAGGGCTGAACATTTGAGCTGTAACAAAGAATATATATAAGACTAGAGTCTGTTTACACAGACAAGAAGATAGCACCAAAGAGGGGGAACTTCAGTGTCTGAAAATCTCCGGGGCTGGAAACAACGTAAAAACATAGCTGTGCTCCAAAATGCACCTTTCAGGCCAAACAGGAAAAGCAGTGTGGAGTAAGAGGCCCAACACATGTGCTCGGGGAGAAATATCAGAGCAAAGAGAGGGGAAACCACCAGAGGCAGTGAAAACTGGCTTTTCAAAGGCCGAAGACTGAAACTAGACCCAAATAGCTCACCATACTCTAAAATCAAAAGGAATCAAAGATCTAAATATTAAAACAGAAACAATCTGCTGGAAAACAAAGTAAGTAAAACTTTGGAAGACACAGGTGGAGGCAAAAACTTTATGAAAAAAAAAATCCCACTGCAAGGGAACTATAAGAAATCACCAACTGGAATCATATCAAATTTAAAACCCTTTTCACAGCAAAAGAAAGCACCAACAGAGTAAAGAGCCAACTCACAGAATGGGAAAAATTTTGCCAGTTATTCATCAGGCAACACACTAACAGGTAGAATATATTTTTTAAAAACTCAAAAAAAAAAAAACTAGTAGACACCCCAAATTTAAAGATCCAACCCCCCAAAAAAGACATCAGAAATGAATACATACCTCCCAAATGAAGAAGTAGAAATTAAAAAAAAAAACAAAAAAAAAAACCTGTGGGGCCAGGCAGGGAGATGGCTCAGCAGAATAAGCCTGGCAAGAGCAAGGGTTTAAGTTTAATTCCCAGTCCCACCAAAAAAAAGTAGAAATAGCAAATAAAAATATTGAAAATATGTTCAATATTGCCAGCCACTTGAAAAGTGCAAACTACAACAACAACGAGATTTCATCTCACTCCAGAAAGAATAGCTATCATCAAGAAACCAGCCAATAACAAACACTGAAGGGGCTGGGAGGAAAATTTCTCCATCACTGGCAGGAGTGTAAGCTGGCAAAACCAATATGGAAATCAGTATAGAGATTCCTCAAAAAACTAAAACTCGAGGGTCCATTTGACCAACCTGCTGCTCTCCTCGGGATCTTTCCACAAGTACTAAAAGCCTCCATCACACTGACAGACACAGCCTTGTTCACACAGCTCCCTGTATAACAGCTGTATCTTGGAAATAGCCCAGGCGCTCATCCGAAGATGAAGAAACAAAGAAAATGGGGGATTCTGTACAATGCAGTACTGCTCCGCCATGAAGGGTAAGAGTGAGGCAGTGAGGGAATGCATGTACTCTGAGACCATAATCTTAAATGGAATCTGTCAGACCCACAAGTTTAAACATCTCATTGCTTCTCCAGTGTGGTGTGAGAAGCCCAAAGGATACATGCAGGGCATAGTGGAGGAGACCCTGGGAAGTGGGAAGGGCGTGTTCACAGGGGAGAGGAGCAAGGTAAAGGAAGGGGGTAAGGGAAAAGAACCTCACTTGAGTGAGGGACATTTATCAATGTCACAGGCAATGCTTCCTGCCAAACCAAAGCACAGTTCTGGCAACACCTATCTTTGATATTTTATTGAATTTTGTCTTTGCAATTTTATAGAAATATGCAGAGAAACAAAAATAAGCATACTGATGCAACTGATCAAAATGAATCTTCTGGGATCGGGGAGATAGCTCAGTGGAATAAGTGCTTGCCTGGCAAGCACAAAGTCCTGAGTTCAATCCCTGGTACCACCAAAACTAAATAAACAAATAAATAAATCTGCTGATCAAAATCAACCAAATACATACTCAGTTATGAAGAGCAAAGCCAGCCACCCCCTGGGGGGTCCCTGCCTGCTGTCATGCCCTGCAACCCCACAGCCTGAAGCTCTGACTGCCCCTACAGATGCAAGCACCCATCATGCCCAGGAGGCCCCAGGATGCTGTGAATCCAGGCAATGTGCACTGGCATGCTGGGCACACATGTCTCGGCCACTCCTCCCAAACTGTGCCCAGCACACAGCTCCCTCAAGGCCAGTACAAACAGATGCTGCACTGTTTCCAAGAGAAACATGTAACACAAGAAAGACATTTCCAAAATTATACAAACAAAAGAAGTACAGATTGCATACAAAATACATGAGTAAGGACACAAGCTTCTTTAAAAAGATCGATTTTTCCTGTAATCCCAGCACTTAGGACATTGAGGCAACAGGATCACCATGATGTAGGGCCAGCCTGGACTACACAGCCAGTCCAAGGTCAGCCTGGACTACACAGTGAAACCCTGTTTCAAAAGAACAAACAGAATAAAACCATAAACTTCTATGTAGTCCTACTTCAGAATCATAGTAATTGGGGCTGGCAAGATAGCTCGGCAGACTAAAAGCCTGCCAGGGTTCAATACCCAGTCCCCAGTGCCACATAAGCCCCACCCCCACACTGATCTAGTGACCAATTCCAAGCCTGGTGCCATCAGTGCTGGGGAGGCTGAAAACAGGAGAATCACTAAGGGTCTGAGCAGTATAGTGAGATACGACACGTATTTACCAAATACGTAAATGAAAAAAAAAAAAAAATCATAGTAATAGCCAATTTAAAAAAAAAAAAATTATCAGTATAACTGTTGAGATACAGCTTTGTAAAAAATCCTGCGAGCAACACATTACAGCACCTGACTCTGGATGGGCAGACCACTTACCCTGCTGCAGCAGCTCTGCTCACCAGCGCCTCCATGGGCTCTGACAGGCGCCTGGGGAGCAGCAGCTCAGCAGGCTGTAGGCTGCACATCCGGGTCTCCAGCTCCCGATGGGGTGTCGTGTCCCAGAAGCAGTCCAGTAGCACCTCCCCAGTGGCAGGCTGCACAGCCTGTTCACAAACACAAGCACAAGGTCACAAGAGCTGCACCCCCCCCACACACACACACCATGCTGGCCCTCCAGCAACAGACTCACAAGTTACATACTTCCCTAGGAATGAGCATCAGGGATTGATATTCTAAATAGTAATTAATCACCTTGTAAGAGCCCAAATGAGTCACTAGCCCAATGCCCAATGGGAAGAGACCCTGTCCCTATTCATACCCACTTGCTACATGACTTGCTTCCCCATTTGGTACTGATTTAATCAATTTTACCTGAGCAATGGAGCTTGTAATCTCATTGGGTGGCCGTAATTTTGTCCCACCTCATGTCCACTAAGCAAGTCCCATGTCTTCTCTACTGCCTTAGACTTGCCTCACCACATGGTTTTCCTCCGTAAAAGTCCCTGGAAGAGACAACTTCCTGGGGACAACCTGCTTGGGCCCCAATCCTGTCCCTCCCTCAGATAGGGGCTTTCTTTCCTTCAATAAATAAATATATTCTGCTCATAATAAATAAATAAATAAATAAATAAATAAATGACTCAAAAGGCCCTGCCCCCATACCTCCTACTCTGATGGGGTGACTAGGAACAGCCAACTACTGAAACGGAAAAACTCTGCCACCTCCTGTGGGGCTGCCCCAAGCATAGAATCAGAAAATCAACCAAGGAAACTGTATACTGCAAGGGCTTAGGATAGTGGCTGGGGTCACATAGGCAGTAACTGACTCAGAGCTCCAACCTCACCACCAAGCCATCACCAAAGCCATCTCGCACCCATATAGAGTTTACATATACAAAGCACTTATGCAAAAACAAAATGAAATATAACAAACTTAGAATGAACCCCAAGAGGACAGTCTTTCCAGGGAAGTAAGGTGACAACTGACAATGGTCCACTGCCACCCTCAGCCAAGAAGAGCAAACAACAAGCTTCTAACAGTTGATATAATATGTCACTATGAGAATTCTAACTAAGGGACTCAACATGGGACCAGATTCCCCACTTGTAAACACTCTCATCACAGAAGGAGGGCAGAAATATGAGTGCTCTGCTCAGCCTGGGGGAACCTGCTTACAATATGAGGGAAAAAGAGACTTGCTCTCCCTCTTTTGCTCCTGCTGCTTTTGCTATCTCCTGCCACCTTGAACTGTTGCCCCTCACCATGCCGCCCTGCCCTGGGGCCAGCTGATTACGCACTAAAACCTTCACAACTGTGAGCCAAATAAACTCTTCCTTCCCTAATTTTGGGTGTCCAGTATTTGGGCTCAGAAGCAGAGAAAAGTAACTAAGGCAAAACTCAAAGTTTGCAAATAGTGAGAAAAGTCATCTAAGCAAGGTCCCAGAGCAGCAATAGCCCCTGTACCACGGGGACTAAAAGCTGTCAGCCTGCTGCCCTGGCCACGCTGTCCACTGCAGTGGGTGGGTACACAAGATACATTCATCAAGAGGGCAAGTGCCACCATTTGTGCCATGCTGTGCCCAGGCCGGGAGCCCGGCAGCACCAGCTGGTCCCAAGGGCAGCACAGAAAAGACCACAGAACACATCTGCCTGCCCGAAGCTCAGCAGGGCCGACCCTGTTTTATGCTGAGACTGGGGCAGGCATGAGACCTGCGAACTTCACAGCAGCACTCCTGTCACTTGTCACCAGTGCAGACAGGTGCACAGCCAAGACCATAAAATGCCACAGGACACAATGACAACAGGCCTACAACAACACAGGACAAGAATTCTCCCAAAGCAGCAGACCTCAAAGCACACTTGCATCAAGCTTCAGGGAAGCTATCATCTTACAAGTCTGGATTACTGTTACCATCCCCTGCAATTCTGGGAAGAGACATGCAGGGCTTACAGGCTGCAGGCAGCCATAGTTCCTCATTATGCCACCCTGTACATGTCTGCTTTATGAATTTTTCTACTGGGTATTTCGTATGTTTTGAAAATCCCAAGCCAGTGGGATAGCTCAGTGACACAGCACCTGCCTGGCAAGCACAAGGTTCTGAGTTCAATTCCCAATGCTCCCCAAAAAAGCTCTTTATTTGTGGGCTTGAGGAATTTCCTAAATTCCAGCCCTGGGATGGCCACAGCTGTGGATCTGGCACATTAAGCCACACACACACCCCAATCCACAACCAAGCCTCTACAAAAGTCACCTGCAGATGTTCAAGTAACAATCGGTCAGCCAGACAAATTCTCTGTTGCTGTCTTTCACTAGAGAAATAGTCTGTATTATTCTACCTTCAACATCTGCTACACTGTGACAGAAAAGACTGATCATATGCTTAAATTTTTAAAAGGTTTTACAATAAAAGGCACACTAATTCCCCTTAAAATCAACTCCCTGTCCCTTTTCACAACAGCTCTGGACACCTCTTTCCTAAGTGCCCTTGCGAGGGGCACCGGTCTGGAATGCTGCTCCCGATCACCGTCTAGTGGAAGGGCAGCTCATGACAACATGACCCTGTATCCTCATCCACTTTTGTCACCAGACCTGGCCCCAGGTGGCCCTTGGCTCTTCCCAAAATGACTACAAAGTAAAACATTCTGAATCCAATCAGGACACCAAGGCAGCCAGGACAGCACAACTAGAGTGCCGAGGAGAGAGCATCGGGAGCCGGCCCACATGGGAGCGGCGGCAGCTCCGAAAAGGCGCATGTGCGCCAACTCTGGAGGACACCCATACTCCACAAATACCAAGACAGCCAGTTCTGCAGGCTGGGGACAGGAAGGGAATGGTGGACGGGGCCGGGGGTCCTGCATTAATGCCCTCATGACAACAGATGCTAGGAAAAGCAGAGAGGCAGGCAGTCACTCCATTTCTACTTAGTAGCCCAAGGGGGCATAAGCATCCTGAAGGCCCTACAAAGTCCAGGCACTGAACAGAGTCCAGGCAATCTCATAATGGGCCGATCCAGCCAGAAGGTACTAGAAGGAAAATCAGTTAAGCTATGATTCAGGGTTATATTTCTCTGCAGACTAAATGTAAATATTCCTACTATTAACTTAGCATGACATATTCTACTGTCCAACTGCGATTTCCCCTTAATCTTCTCTTGCTCCAGATCTATGCAGGATTCATCCCATATCATTCTTATTCATGTTCAAACCCTGAAAAGGAATCTGCGAATATCCCTGCTGCTCCTACATGCCCTGGCTCAGTGCTTCCTTTTAGAGCCTGTGCCATATCCATATTCGTGACCGGTACCAAGTCCATCTTCAACCCTAAAATCCTAGTGCTTGTAAACCAGAACGACCATGAACGGTGGATTTTCCCACAGCTCGGAGAGCCAAGCAGTGGTGGGAGAAAACAGAACCAACAATTTAACATAACATCACAGGGAAATGCTTTCCAGGTAGTCTCCCAAGGGCATATGTCACCAGACAGCCTTGTATGAGCCGCTCCTGAGCTCTCCATCAACACCTGCTACCCACTTTTCATCTGCAGACTGCTTACCACAAGGCCAATGAGAGCGCCACCCTTTTTCTTGTCCTTAACGCCTTGCAGGTCTTCACAGATGCACAAGAGACACCCAGTGGAGGTATCGGCCATTGTCTCCTCCAGACTGATGGCATCATCCAGCCTGACAAGCGGGTTCACATGTTCCCACAATTAAGGGCAACAACACCATGCACATCCCCCATAATGCTACTCTGCTCCTCGCAACCGAGCTTCACTTGCCCAGGACTTCCCAGCAGTGTTCACTGTGCTGACTCCTGTGAACACAGCTCATCCCCGAGCTGTATGATGCAGGACGACCAGCAGCAACTGTGTTTCTACTTTCAAAACCCACCAGAGCTCCCTGGACCCTATGGAAGTCCCAGGACCAACCCACTGCCTACTCCAACGATGCTGATCACTTAGCATTCCCACCCCACTAACTCCACAAGTCAAAGCCTAAATACACTAAAACACTGTACATTACTTTCTTCCTTTAAAGTACCTAAAGCTCCCTAACAAGAGAATGCTTAAAACACAAGAAAACCCATACACACGTATACATGTGTGTGCAAACATGTGTGCTGTACATGAATCAGGGTTCGGAGGGTCCGTGCTGCCCCGAGCAGGTGAGGTGGGTCTGAAGAGTCTGGAGCCTCAGGCAGCCCGGGTAGCAGGAATGGTGGGCTTCAGACACAGGCTCCAAACAAGAGGCTCTCACCTAGCCAAAGGCCAAAGCGTGATGCCCAGCTGCTCAGCTTCACCCCACACAGGCTGTCAACAGTGTGCAGTCTGCCCATACCCAGCTGACGAAGCTAACAGGACAGAGCAACCTCAGGATGTGGGCAGGAGCTAAGCCGGTCCCTAAATAAGCCACTCTGCAACAGCAGGAGCATTACTGTCACACGGGGCCACGTAAGGTTTTTTTTCATGGCCTTCTTTTATAATAGCAGTCCTGACCACAGCCTATAATAATATTTTAAAATGCATCCTTGCCTCACTTTGTATATAATTATTTGTCTTAAAAAAAGAATTTCTTATCATTGAGTTCGTGATTCTCTTGCCTTGTTTGTACACTTTGGTGCAGGCACAGTCAACATGGTGCGCAGTGAGCAGGCTTCACCACACCTACTCACCAAAAGTGAGTTTTCACGAAGCTGACAATGAATGAAGACGGCCTAGCGTGGCACTGCAGAAGCACGTCACTGCGTGCTGTTCTGGCTTTCACATCCCTCTTCACTGCCCACGGCACTCACCATAGCCCCGGTGGCCTGTGGGAAGATGCCTTTCAGAGCAGTCAGCAAGGGCAATCGCTTCTTAGACTCACCCTCACCCACACCTTAGGTCCGACAGCCTGTATTCTCCCACAGCATCTGACAGATGCTTGCTCTGCTAAAGTAACCACGCAATCTTACACAGCTAGAAGGTTCCCACTCAAAGATCAATGTCTTTAAACACCTGTCATCCTAAAACAGGGCCCCTGTCACATAGAGGAGAAAAATTCCATTCCAGAAGGATATCTTCCCCAATAAGTGTCGACTTCGTGTACAGAGCGGTCAACTTCCGGGCAAACACGGATCCTCTGCTATCACCAACTGCCTTCAAAGCTGCCGTTTCCGTCTGCTTCACAACCCCCACCTTCAATAGAACAAGAGAGAACTGGTATGAATCAGATGCAAAAGTCACTCTACACCTCACTTCCAAATGTCTAAGGGTTAACTCCAAAACATCTAAAGGCAATAAATCCATTCATAATGTCCACAAGGTCAGACCATGACCACCACATGAAGGGGTGGCTGTGGGCAGACCACCAAGGAGCTTTTAAATACTCTACCCTAAATACCTAACACAATTTCTGTTTGATTGTTACTGCCTACATTACAGAGGATGAAATCCAGGGCTTTTGCACTGAGCTACTTCCCTAGTCCTTTGTTTTTAATTTTGACACAAGAGCTTGCTAGGTCACTAAGCTGCCCAGGCTGAGCTCTAATCCATAATGCTCCTGCCTCAGCCTCCCTGACTGCTACATTGCAGGCCCAACAAAATGCTTTTAAAAGCCATGATAGGGGTCAAGATGGCAGCCACTCAGCTGTTGCAGCATCAACCCGGTGGCTGAAGTATTCAGAAGTGGTATCACAATGCTGCAGGGTTCAATAAGCTGGACTTAATGCGAGATGATACAATATATGAAGATGAAGATGTAAAAGAAGCCATAAAAAGGCTTCCAGAAAACCTTTATAATGACAGAATATTTTACATTGAGAGAGCCCTGGACCTGAGCATGAAGCAACAGATCCTACCTAAAGAGCAGTGGATAAAATATGAGGGTGAATTCTACCTTGAGCCATTACTCAGACAGGTTATTCAGGAAAGAAAAGAGAAGGCTGTGCAAAGAAGTAATCACATAGTTGTAAGTCTATGAATGCAACTGTCTTCAAAATATTTTTATGAACTTGGCTAACCCTGAAACATACAGTTCAGAAATTATCTGGTCTGCAGATACCATAACTTAAATAAATGCCTCTTGTATTCAAACAAATAAAAGCCAGAATACAGGGCTGGAGGTCAGCTCAGTGGTCTGAGCACCTGCCTGGCATGTACAAGAACCCAGGTTCGATCCCCTGTACCACATACCGTGCCAGGACCAGGACCCCAAGTTTGCCATGCCGACCACCAAAAACAGATGTGGTGGCGCATGCCTGTAGTCTCAGTGCTAGAGGATTAGTATGAGTCTGAGCTGCTTAGCAAGACCTTGTACCAAATAAAGAATTTTAAAAAATAGAGCCAGGGAGATAGTTCAGTAGAATAGACACTTGTCTGGGGGGCCAGGAAGAAGTCTCAATGGAATAAGCACAAGAGTCTGAGTTCAAATCCCTGGTTCCACAAAAAAAAAAAAAAAACCACACAAAAACAAATCTTAAAATAAAAAGGGGGCCAGAGAGATGGCTTAGTGGAATAAGTGCTTCCTTGACAAGCACAAGGGCCTTCGTTTTGCAAAAAAAAAAAAAAAAAAAAAAGAATAAGTACTAGTCTGACAAGCACAATGTCCTGAGTGCTGTAAAATAAATAAATAGATAAATAAATTAAAAGTCATGATACAATGCCAGTAAGTATGACATTTCCATTTGTCCAAAATGCCAAGTCCTAAAACCAATCCAAGGCTGCCTCCCAGCTTACAAGGCCCACATCACTGCCTGGCTGAGTCCCTGTCCATCCCCACAGGAGAGCCCGAGCTGACCTTGTAGCCCTTTGCCACGAGGCGGCGCACATGCACAAAGAGCCTGTGTGTGGGGATGCTGGCCGTCATGAAGCTGTGGTCCAGATGGCAGTAGATGTTCAGCTCCCTGGCCGCGATCTGGCAATTCCAAAGGAAGCAGCAGTTATTTCTCAGGATTCCCTCTGTGGGTTCACTTTGTCCAAAAGCCATCAGCATGAGCACTTAGGACCTCTGCACTGTTCTAAAAGATGCAAAGAGCTTTCCAGCCTGTACACCAGGGCACCCACAGGACTGTTGCAAGCACAATTGTACCACCTTTGCCGCTAGGGCACAGAGGCCCAATGAGAGGGACATGACTGCAGCCCCACCATGAATGTGGTACAGTTCTGTGCACAGCAGTCCAGTACCACCTGCTTTGGGCAGGTTCTGTGGCCTGGCATCAGCACCAACATCTGTATCTCTAGGTGCCTCAGAACACTGCTGGGAGCACCAGCCAAACAGCTCAGCGGCAGGGGTTGGGGATTTGATCCCCAGGCCTGCAGTGCTGGCCCCGCCCCCGGGGTACACTGAGATGGCAATGGAGACTAGGCATGGTGGCACACACCTGTAATCCCCGCTCTTGGGAGGCTGTAAACAAGTGGACCACTATCAGTCTGAACCAGTAGTAAGACCTTGAATACCCTGTAGACCCTTCCCTAAAATACAAAAAAAAAAAAACTGGCTGGGATATAGCTCAGTAGTATAAGTGCCTGTCTGGCAAGTGCAAGGTCCTGAGTTCAATCCCCAGTACCTTAAAATCAAAATACAAAATAAACACTATCGGGTCTTCCTTTACCTGCATCCTGAAACATGCCCCAGCCTCACAGTGCTACCTGCACCTGCCGACCATAGGGCAACGGGATCCAAGCAGCATGCGGGGACCAGGGTAAGAATCTACTGCGCAGATAAGTGACAATGAAGAGAGCCACAGAGATGAGTAGTCCAGGGGACACAGGAAGCTGACGTGTGAGGAAGAGACACCCAGGGCTGATTCTAGCTAAGGATGCAGGCCTGGGTGATGCACAGAGAGAGGGCCACGCATGACCCAGTTCCCTCCAAGGCCTGCACGAATGGGAGAGTGCTTGTCCGAACTTTGGCATTCGATTCCAGCTCTCAGGCAGGGCCCAGGTCCCCACTGCAGTTGGACCTCACTCCTCACCTGTATAGCCCCTCCAGGATGCCAAGCGCACACCATCCCTGGCCTTAGCACACAGCACCTGGGGCCTAACTCAGAGCAGCGGAAGGCGGCAGCTCAGAAAACACAGCCTCCTGCCTGCACACTCAGGGACAGGAAGACATGAGGAGAATAAGAAAGACTTCATGTCCGCTCCGTGCGCAATAGGGCTACACAGCAGACTGGTCACTGCCCTCTGTGACAGCCAGCACAGGCGCTGTCGAGAACTCTGGCCCCAAGTGTGCCCCAGCACAAGCCCAAGCCTTCATCAGCCATCAGCGCCTCTACCTCAGACACCCAGCTGGAGGATGAGTGCAGCACGAGGGACCGCATGGTACTGTGACACTTTGGACACCTCCAAAAACAGGTGCACTTGTGCGCTCTGCCCCAGGCCTCACCTGTCTTGCCGTGGAAACACACAAGCCAGGAGGACCTGCATACTCTCAGCCTCCCCTCACTGAGTCTTCATTAGCAAACACAAGCCACTAGCAAGACTATGGCTCCTTCATTAATCAGAGCACCCAATTGTTTTCTGGGGGCTTGAGGGGTGGTGGCACTGGGGGCTGAACTCAGGGCCTCCATACTAAGCTATACCCAAGTCTTTTTTTTTTTTTTTTTTGAGATAAGGTCTCACTAACCTGAAAATGGTCCAAGTTGGGCTCAAGCTTGAGATCCTCCTGTTTCAGCCTCTGAAAATGCTGGGGTCACAGCCACTGCACCCCAGAGAAAAAGCACTAATTCCAATAATCTCCTCTCCTTCCCTACAAGTCTAGCTCCCACCAAATTTTCTGGTGTTTATTTTGTTTTTGCTTCACATGGCAGCATTTGTAGAGGAGGGGAGGTAACCAAATCTGCTTTTCCAAAAAGGAAATGAAGTAAGAATATTGAAAAATATCTAATACAGCCGGGCGTGGTGGCGCATGCCTATAATCCCAGCACTCGGGAGGCTGAGGCAGGAGGATTGTTGTGAGTTTGAGACCAGCCTGAGCT